>CAUYQG010050840.1:0-28968 GCA_963574415.1 Tarsius wallacei | reverse complement strand
GGGAGGCTGAGGTGAGTAGATTGCCTGAGCCCGAGGGTTCGAGACCCGCCTGGGCAACTTGGTGAGACCTCATCTCTACAATAAATCCAAAAATTAGCCGGGCGTGGCAGCACGCGCCTGTAGTTCTGGCTACTTGGAAGGCTGAGGTGGAAGGATCACCTGAGCCCATCAGGTCGAGGCTGCGGTGGCCGGGAGCGGCCACTGCACTCCAGTCTGAGTGACAGAGTGAGACTCCAACTCAAAAAAGAAAAAAAAAAAAAAAAAAGAAGTGTCTACTCATGTTTTTTGCCCATTTTTTAATGGGGCTGTTTGTATTTTTTTTCTTTTGGTGCATTTGAGATCTTAGATGTTAGGCCTTTGTCAGATAAACAGTTGGTAAATACTTTTTTGAAAGGTCACATATTAACAAGCTAACATCAATTCACATGGGAAATAGGAAAAAAAAAAAAAGAATACCCAAATTCACATCTAGCAGAAGAAAAAAAAACAAAGATTAGTACAGAAGTAATCAAATTGAAACAAAAAATTACCTTGAATCAATAAAAAATTTGTTTTTTATAAAGAAAAACAAAATTGGTAGAACACTAGCTAGATTGCTAAAGAAAAGACAAGGAAAGAAGATTCAACTTGGGCAGAAATGGAAATGGCAACATCACATCTGAGATTATTATGAACACTTCCATCTGAACAAAATATACAATCTAGGAGAAATGGATACATTCTCAGAAGCATGCAAATCACAAAACATAAACTCAGAAATAATAGAATCATTAGCAGACCAAAAATGCATACTATAGTGAATCAGTATTAAAAGACTGTCAACAAAAAAGGGTTCAGGATCTAACATATTAACATCTGAATTCTATGACACTTTCAAGGATAGAAGAACTAGTACCAATCCTAAGGAAGCTATTTCATGAGATTGAGGAGAGAATTCTCCCTAATTAAATCTACAAAGCCAGTGTTACCCTAATACCAAGTCAGGAAAAACACAATAACATTAAAAGAAAACTACAGACCAATACACCTTTTGAACTCAGATGCAAACTTCCTTAACTAAATACTAGTCAACCCAACAGTAAATCATGAAAATAACCTGTGACAATTAAATGAATTATACCAAAGGATGCAAAGAAAGTTCAACACACACAAGTCAATAATCATGATCTATCACATAATCAGAACCAAAAACATAAATCATGAGATCATTTCAATAGATGCAGAGATAAATAGATAAATTCCAGCAGTCTTTTAAAATAAATATCAGTAGCAAAACAAGAAGTAACATAGCTCAAAATAATAAAATACATATACAACTAACATAGAGCCAACATTATAGTGATGAGGAAAAGTCGAAAGCATTCACCATTAGAATTAGAACAAAAGTAAAGATGTTCAGTTTCACCACTCATAGTCATCAACCTAGTACTGGAAGTCCTAACAGAGCAATAAGACAAGTGAAAAAAGTAAAAGGAATACAAATTGTAAAGAAGAAGTCAAACTATCTCTGTTTACTGTTGATATTATATTATAACTGGAAAATTCTAAAGATTCCTCCAGAAAACTCTTGGTCTCTAGAAATAAATTCAGTAAAATCTCTGGTAACAAAGCAACAGATCATACTGACATACACCAATTAAGACCAAACTGAGAATCAAATCAAGAACTCTATACCATTTACAATAGTGCCCCAAAATTAAAATACCTAAAAATGTACTTATTGGTGAATCTAAAACATCTCTGCAAGAACTACAAAACACTGAAGAAAGAAATTGTAGAGGACACAAAAAAATGAAAGAACTTCCCATTCTTAAGAATTCGAAGAATCAATGTAGCTTAATGATCATATTATTGAAAACAATCTACAGATTCAAGGCAATCTCTTACAAACTACCAACATCACTTTTACTGAATTAGAAAAAAATCCAAAATTTATATGGCACCCAAGAAGAGACTGGATAGCCAAAATGAGACTCAGCAGAAAGAACAAAGCTGGATGCATCATATTGCACACATACAAATTATTATTCTACAAGGCTACAGTAATCAAAACAGCATGTACTGATACCAGGGCAGACATCTGACCAATGGAACAGAATAAAGAATCCAGGGGAAAACCAAATATCTGCAATCAACTGAGTTTTGGCAAAACAGACAAAAACATATGTTAAGGAAAGGACACCCTACTCAACAAATAGTGCTAGGAAAGTTGGATAGCCACATGTAGAACTAAACCTTGATCCTTATTTCTCACCATATACAATAATTAACTCAAGTCAGATTAATGACTTTAAGATCAGGTCCTAAAACAAAAATTTTAGAGGACAACCTTAAAAAAAACTGGGTAATGACCTATGACATTTATGGCTGAGACTCCAAAAGCAAATGCCACAAAGCCAAAAATAAACAAATGGGAATTAATTAAACTAAAAAACTTCTGCACAGCAAAGGAAATAATTACCAGAATAAATAGACAAATTACAGAACAGTAGAAGATGTTTACAAACTAGACATCTAATAAAAATATCTATAATCTACTAAAAATAAAAGATAGCAAGAAACAGCACATGACCTCATTTAAAATTGGACTAATGACATAAACAGACATTCTCAAAGGAATATACACAAATGGCCTAACAAACATATGACAAAAATACTTGTCACTAATTTCTAGGAAAATGAAAATTAAAACCACAGTAAAAAAACCACCTTACACCAGTCAGAATGACCATTAGTTAAAAAAAAAATTAAAATGCTGTAGATGAGGAGAAAATGGAGCACTTACACACTGTTGGTGGGAGTGGAAATTACTACATCCTCTATGGAAATCAGTATGATACTATTTCTCAAATAACTAAAAGTTGATCTCACATTTGATCTCAGAATGTACTACTCGATATCATATAATTAGTCACATGTTAGAGCAGCATAATTCACTGTTGGAAAGATGTGATATGAAAAAGATAATATGAATGTGATACACATACACACAAATGTGCGTGCACACACACACACACACACACACATGCATCATGGAATATTATTCAGCCATCCAAAAGGTTGAAATATTGTCTTTTGCAGCATTCTGGACGTAATTGGAGACCATAAATCCTAAATGAATTGACATGGGAATGGAAAACTAAATACTGCATGGTCTCATTTATAAGTGGGAGCCAAGCAAAGAGTCTGCAAAGACGTACCAAATGGTATCATGGACATTAGAGACTCTGAGTGGAAAGAGTGAAGAAAAATAGAGTTGAAAAATCACATATTAGGTACAATGTGGTGCTAGTGGGGGTGATGGGTATATTAAAGCCCCGACTTAACTAGTAATCAATACAGCAGTGCAACCAAAAACAATTTGTACCACCTAAAGCTATTTTAATTTTAATAAAAGGCATAAATTTTTTTAAAAACCCACACAGAAACAATGAGTTATCACCTCACTTTTTAGAATGTCCATTATCAAAAAGATGAAAGACAAGTGTTGGTTACAATGTGGAGATATTGGAATTACTGCACAGAGTGAATGGGACTGTATTATTACAACCAACACGAAAAAATAATGCAGATTACTTAACAAATTAACAAGGGAATTATCATATGATCCAATAATTTCAGTTTTGAGTATTTATTACAAAAAATTGAAATCAGGACCCTAAACACATAGAAGCACGGCCATGTTTATTAAAGCATGATTAACAAATAGACAAGACGTGGAAACGATGTAAATGTCCATCAGAAGATAAATTGATAAAAACAACAAAAACAAATAAGGTCATAACAAAAGCAATAACAACAACAACAACAACAACAACAAAAGCAAAAACAAAAAATTTCCTTCCCCGGAATATACATTAAGGATCAACATGACTGTGCTCAGTGGCTCAGCCTGTGATCCCAGCAATTTGGGAGGCCAAGGTGAGTGGACTGCTTGAGACCACGGGTTGTAGATCAGCCCAGGCAACTTGGCGAGACCCCATCTCTACAATAAATAAAAGTTAGCCGGGCGTAGTAGCAGGTGCCTGTAGTTCTGACTACTTGGAAGGCTGAGATGGAAGGATCACCACATCCCAGCAAGTCGACGTGGGGTAGCTGTGGGCATGCCACTGCACTCCAGCTTGGAAATGGAGTGAGATTCCAACTCAAAAAAATAAAAAAAGTATCAACATTATCCGTAATTACTTTAAAACAAATAACCTCCATGCACCAAATAAAAGAGAGTTTATAAAACATAGTTTTCAAAAGAGTTTATTTTTAAAAGTTTATAAAGCAAAAACAAAATGCTGCTCAACTACGAGCTGTTCATAAGAAACTCTTGAAACATGGCATAGGTAGGTTAACAGTAAAAGGTTGAAATTAGAATTATTATGATAACATTTCTTTTTTTTTGAGTTGGAGTCTCACTCTGTCGCCTAGACTGGAGTGCAGTGGCTGCTCCCGGCCACCGCAGCCTCGACCTGCTGGGCTCCGGCGATCATTTCGCCTCAGCCTTCCGAGTAGCCGGAATTACGGGCACGCACTACAACGCCTGGCTGATTTTTGATTAATTGTAGAGATGAGATCTCGCCAAGTTGCCCAGGCGGGTCTCGAATCCGCGGGCTCAGGCAATACACTCGCCTTGGCCTCCCAAAGCATGGGATTACAGGCTGAGCCACGGAGCCCGGCCAATAACATTTTTTAAAATGTAAAAAAGTAAGAGCAGTAATTTCAATATCAGAATAAGAGATCTCAAAGCCATAAAATTTACCAAACATGTATCAGCAGAGTCCTATTTCATTCAAGAAATTGAATTCCTAATCTTAAAATTTCTGAAACATTAATCCCTAGGCCCAGATTTCATGATAAGACAATGTTACCAAACATTTTAAGAATGATTAGCACAAATTGGACATAATGTATTCCAAAAAATCAAAAGAACAGAGAAGATATCCCACCTAAAATGTCAGAAACGAAGACAGAAGACAGTGCCACATCTTTAAAGCACAGATATGTGCTGCATAATGACATTTTGGTCAACATCAGACTGCATTTATGATTATATATAGAGGTTATAATGGAGTGGAAAAGTTTCTAATTCCTAGAGACATTGTATATGTTGTAAAGTTGTAGCACACACATTCCTCACATGTCTGTAGTGAAGCCAATGTAAGCAAAACTACTGTACTACCAGTCATATAAAAGAACAGGCCATGTTCTTTTATGTGCACTATATAATACTTGATCATAAATGACTGCTGATGGTTTATGTATTTACTGTACTATACTTTCGGCAAATATTTTAGAATATGCTCCTACTCATATATAAAAAATATTAACTGTAGAACAGCATTAGCGAGTCCTTCAAGAAGTATTCCAGGAAAAGGCATTGTTATCATAGAAAATGACAGCTCCAGCCGGGCTCGGTGGCTCAGCCTGTAATCCCGCGTCTTGGGAGGCTGAGGTGAGTGGATTGCCTGAGCCCGCAGGTTCGAGACCCACCTGGGCGGGTGAAACCTCATCTCTACAATAAATCAAAAAAATTAGCCGGGCGTGGTAGCGCACGCCTGTAATTCCGGCTACTTGGAAGGCTGAGACGGAAGGATCACCGGAGCCCAGTAGGTCGAGGCTGCGGTGGCCGGGAGCGGCCACTGCACTCCAGTCTGGGCGACGGAGAGACGCCAACTCAAAAAAAAAAAAAAAAAAGAAAGAAAATGACAGCTCCATGCATGCTAATTGCTTGTAAAGAACTTCCAGTGGGACATGATTCAGAGGAAGAAGATAATGATACTGATGATCCTGACCCAGTGTAGGCCCAGGCTAATGTGTGTGTGGTTGTGCTAAATTTTTAACACAGAGTTGGAAAATAGTAATAACAATTAAAAATAGTGAAAAACTTGTAGAATAGGTATTTAAGATACAAAATGCTTGTGTACAGCTGTGCAATGTGTTTGTGGTTTAAGCTAAGTATTATCACAAGAGTTACAAAGTTTAAATATTTAAGTAAAAACTAGCAGTTAGGATTATTTATATTGGAGACAGCATAGTTTTTAATTATTTTAGTGTAGCCTAAGTGTACAGCGTTTATAAAGTCTACAGTGTTGTACAATAATACCCTAGGCCTTCATATTCATTCTTGACTCTCCCACTGACTTGTCCAGAGCAACTTCCAGTTCTGATAACTTCATTCGTAGTAAGTACTCTATGCAAGTGTACTATTTTTAATATTTGATAATGAATTTTTACTGTACTTTTAATGTAAAAGTATGTTTATATGTACAAATACTTAGCATTGTGTTATAATTGCCTACAGTGCTCAGAACAGTAACATGCTTTTCAAGTTTTTAGCCTAGAACCATTAGGCTCTACCATACAGCCTGGTTCTGTAGTAGGCTCTATACTCTAGGTTTATGTGAATGCACTCAGTGATGTTTTCAAATGATGAAATCACCTAACAAGTATTTCTCAGAAGGTAGTCTTATAATTAAGCTACACTCAACTGTATTTAAATGAGAGTACTTGCACCTCTGTATTGTATAATCAACAAAAATATCTTTCAAGATTGATATTGAAATAGGCATTTTCCAATGAAAGAAACCTAGGAGAACTAGTTACCAGCAAAGGTGCTCTTAAAAGGAAGAAATGTCAAATAATAAAGAAAACTCTGCCAGAGAAAAATTTAGCATGTTAGCAAAGAAGGAAGAGCAATAGAAATGGATAGTATCTTGACGGATACAAACTGGATTGTTTTTCCTAAGTTTTAAAAAGTATACATGGCTGGAAAAAGCAAAAATTATAAAGTTGTCTTTGTGAGGGGAGATAGTGTATATGGATGAAATATACAAGACAACTATGACATAAAACTGAAGTAGGTTTTGAAGTTTAATATGAAAAGATAAATAGCATTGCTTCCCAAAAGTCTGTGAAAAGATGTATGTATCTTTTATATCTATCTAGTTATAGACAGGTAAAGAGATCTAGATTTACATAGAGTATACATTTGTATATCTATTTCTGTATATATGCATGTATGATAGGACACCCCTCAAAAGCCATAACTATCTTCTAGAGGTGGGGGCCCCTCGTAATGTACACTCTGAATTTGCTCCTCCAAATTAAATGGTAAACCAAGGCTTTTATCTAAAAATTTTGAGAATGTTGTGTCATACTTTGTGGAGACACATCCCAAGTAATGGCAATTAGGTGACCATTTCTTCCACTATGACAACATACCAACACAAACTATGTTGATGCTCAGCAATTTTTTTTAAAAAAGAGAGGTGACCACCCTGGTCCCTCACACTCACCCAATCTCTGCCTGTGGGACATTTTTTTTTTTTTTTTGCTTACCTGCATGAGAAATGTTCTCAAAGAAAAATGTTATACTGGAAGAGATGAAACAAATCAGGCAGAAGCAATGAAAGGCATAAAAATCGACAAGCTAAATAATTGTTTGAGGAGTTGAAATGGCATCATGATAGGTATATTGGATCAAATGGAGAGGACTTTGAAGGTGACAGAAGTTTAAACATGCAAAAATAATTTTTTATAAATATATTCCAGTTATTTGGATCCCCTCATATATGTATTTATATTAATGTCCAGTGCAATCACTAAAAGGTAATAGAAAGAAACATAGCAAAAATTGCAGTGGATAACTTAAAATGAACTACTAAAACACTTTCAAATAGTTTTTCAAAAGGCAGAAAAGGAAGGGAAAAAAAGAAAAAAAATTATTAAGGGCAAAAAAATATAGCAGAACAATATACCTAAATTCAAACATGTCAGCAATTATATTCAATGTAGATAGCTTAAACACATCAATTACTTAAAAGACAGAATTTGACAGCTTGAATTTTAAAAAATAACTACATCTATTTTGACAAAAAAACAACTTATATTTAATTTGAAAATATTAAAGTGTGTGAAATTATGTGCCAGGCAAACCTATCTTTTTTGGTTCAAGTTGCTGTAAGAAATATTATGAACTTGCTGGTGTATAAACAATCAGTTATTTCTCATGCTTCCAGAGGCTGGGAAGTACAATACCAAGTCTCTGCAGATTCTGTGTCTGGTAAAAGTCCATTTATCATGAATGGCAGCTTCTTGCTACAACTTCACATGTTGTTTCATGTCCCCCACATCCACAGTTTCACATTCCATGTTTTCAAGTTTAAGTTACATGCCATTCAGATTAATGTGATAAACTCTTCTTCCAGAAACTTGAGTCATCCCTTTGTCCAGCATCTTCACCTTGTCTATGCTGTCCACACATTAATTACTTAGAGGCCACCTATTTTATTAGTTAGCCTGCCATGCTATTCCAGTGTTTATGCCCACATAACCCTTATTTAATTTTGTACTCGTCCCAAAGTGAAAAAAGAGCGATGCTGGTAATTTGGATATGCCAAAGAAGAGCCATGAAGTGCTTCCTTTAAGTGAAAAGATGAAAATTCTCAACTTAGACACAAAAAAATTGTTTTCTGAGGTTTCTGAGAACTAGGTTAAAAGTTAATCTTGTATCTCTGAAATTGCAAAGCTGTGAAGAAAAATTTGTGCTATTTTTCTGTTGTACCTCAAGCTGCAAAAGGATATATTGGGACTATCTGAAGTTTCAAGCATTTGCTTGAAATGTATGTATTTAGAATGTATTCTCTTTAGATAAGGGGGGACTATTTAGTGAAAGGGTGAACAAGAAAGTTCCTCAAGCTGTAAACAAATTATACCAAAGGGGAACGTAGTATGTTAGCAATGCAGTAAGAGCAATAGAAATGGTCAGTATTTGGGTAAATATATACTGGATTATTTTTCTACTCTGAAGTATAAAAAATACATGAATGTAAAAAGTCAAAATTGTAACATTGTTTGTGTGTGAAGAGAGATTCTCTCCCTAGAACATCTTTTATAATCTTCCATTAAGGAAGGTACTGAATGGCCCCACACTGAATAGTACAACATTGGGAATTCATTCCAACATATGAATTTTGGGGGACACAAACATTCAGATCAAAGAATTCTGCCTCTGGTTCCACCAAAGTGCTGCCCTTCTCTAATATAAAATACATACATTTTATCTCAATAGCTCCCAAATCTTAACTTGTTTCTACATTAACTTTACAGTTGAAGTCCAAAGTCTCATCTAAATCTGAAATGAGAGAGACTCATCTAAAGATTCATCCTGAGAAAAAGTGTTCTTCAGCTGAGATACTGTAAAATCAACCATGTTGTGTGCTTCTAAAATACAATGGTGGGACAGGAATCGTAGAGACATTCCCAAAAGGGAGAAACAGGAAAGAAGGAAAAGTGGCAGATCCCAAGCAAATCAAAAGTCTTCACCAGTAATTGACAGGCTTGCCCTAATTGTTTTACTGTTCCTGGTAGAAACAGCATAATTCTTTCCTGGTAACTCTGAAATAAATCCCATATTGATTCTAGTTTGCCAGGCATTGAATTATGTGGCCTCTTCTGAAACCAGACAAGGATGTCATACATCTTAAACCATGAGAGGTAAGCTGGAATATTTACCATCTTCATTTAATACATAAAAACATTAAGAAAATTAAAGTAACCATTGTGTAAACTACATGGTTGACATGGCTACTCAAATGCAAGTTTTACAATTCTAATACATATTTTTTGTTTGTTTGCTTGTTTGTTTTAAGGTACCCATGAAGAAAATCAAGAATTCCCTATTTTGGATAGTTGAAAGAAAGCATGGGTGTATGTCTTTTCCTGGATTTACGCGGCTGCTGAAATAATGGAGTTATTGCCATTCAGAGTATGAGCAAGCTTTTGGTCAATCAATCATCATTATTTATTGTTTATGGAGAAAGTATTAAAGGCACACAGAGAAACCAAAAAATCAGTCCATGCATTCATTTAACAATATTAAGATACTTTAAAAACATTTTCAACAAGTGTATATGAGAAATGCCAAAGAATTCAGATAGAGGAGAAAAAATATGACAGATCATTTTCAACAAAGCCTCCACTAACAACATCTGGGGAGAGTAGAACTTATTCAGTAAATGGTGCTGGAAAAACTGGAGCACATGCAGAAGATTAAAATAAGACCCTTATCTATCACCACAAACAAAAATCCAGTCTAAATGGCTCAAAGATCTAAATGTAAAACCTTAAAGTATAAGAACCTTAGAAAATGCAAGAGCACCCTTAAGGAAATTGGAACTGGCAACCAATTCCTGATCAAAACCCCAAGTACCCATGCCTTAAGAGATAAGATAGACAAGTGGGACCTCATTTAACTGACAAGCATCTGCAAAGCAAAAGAAACCATCAAGAGAGTGGGGAGACAGCCCATATATTGGGAAAAAATATTTGCCAACTGTATATCTGAAAAGGCCTAACATCCAGGATCTATAAGGAAATTAAACATACCCAAAAGAAAAAAAACAAGCAGTCCTATTAAAAAGTAGGCAAAAGATATGAATACACACTTCTTAAAAGAAGACATACAAGCAGCCAACAGATACATGAAAATGTTCAGCCTCTCTAATCATCAAACAAATGCAAATTAAATCTACACTGAGGTACCACCTAGCTCCAGTCAGGATGGCCAACATCAATAACTTGAAAAACAACAGATCCTGGAGAGGATGCAGGGAAAAGAGAACACTTTTACGCTGTTGTTGGAAATGTAAACTGGTACAACCTCTGTGGAAAACAGTGTGGCAATTCCTAAAAGATCTAAAAGTAAACCTCTGATATGGCCTAGCAATCCTCCTTTTGGGAATATATCTGGAGGAACTCAAATCATTCTACAAAAAAGATACTTGTGCATGCATGTTTATTGCAGTACTATTCAAAATAGCAAAGACATGGAACCAACCATGCTGCCCATCGAAAGTAGACTGAATTTTAAAATGTGGTACATATACACAATGGACAAAATTATGAACCTCACAGCAACTTGGATGGATTTAGAGTCTGTGATAATAAGTGATCGATCACAGAAACAAATAACAGAGTACTGCATGTTCTCACACATAAGCAGACTCTGAACAATTATCATAATACTGTAAGAAAGGGATTTGCAGTAGAAGTAAACAGCCAGGGGAGCACACTTCAGCAATAAGGGCACCTGATCACAAACCAGGTGATGTGGGTACCAAAGTGAGGCCCAAACTTTACCTGTTACATGACCATTTGTCTACTTAACCCTGAATGTACCCCACATCTTTAAAATAGAAATTAAAAAAAAATTCAGAGGAGTAAGGATACAACTGCTTTTAGGGCAATTGTGAAAGGATTCCCAGAAGTGGCAACAATGTATGAGCTTTATGAATGTGTAAAACTAGTTTAGGATGAGTAACATTAGACTATATTCTAGGTGGTGGAAAGGGACAATGTGATCAAAGTTGGTGGAAACTAATGGCCAAATAAATATTGGACAACAAGACTTTTCTGGAATTATTTCATGTGACATTGTACAAGTTATTTCAACCCTCCTGTTAACGTACATAATCTGTAAAATAAACATGCTAGATCACATACATTTAATTTCCCTTAATGCAAATGATAATACATGATAGCTTACTATTTGAAAATCACCGAATTCATCATTTTACACAAATGGATTTGTTTATTCGTCACAATAATCCTGTAGTGCAGACCCCTATGATATAGACCCTTGCAACTTTAATGGTGACACTAATCAGCAACTTTTAAGAAGCAGCATCTGGATATTATCTAAAAATGCCAGTGATTGGGCTCCATACTACACACAGTAAGGAGCTTAGCTCTTGAACAAGATTCTCAGTTGTTAAATGTGTGAGTTCAGTTCTGAGAAGTCCTGATGCTTAAACACTATTGCCATTATTGCCACTATGACTATTGCCATTTTATAGAAATCTAACCAAACAGCTACAGTAGTTTGTTCAAGATCATTCAGCCAAAATGCGATACGACAAGTTTTTATCAAGGGAATTAGGCCAAGCACTTAGCCATTGTTCTGGCACCTTTAATTTCTATAGGTCTGTGAATCTACATAGTTGATAGGGAGGGGATTTAGTTGGAAAGTAAAGTATAGCAGGGTAGATGTAAGATTGCATTGCAGCCTACAGAAATTCATCTTAGAACAATGGATGTTTTCTAATTATTAAAAGTAGAGACAATAGTACAAATTCCTAAACTATTTAATAAAATTTAAAGCACATGAGCAATAATATGAGTAATTTGTATTAGAGGAGTATGAAAATATCTCAGAAATTCTTGGGTGATTTTTCTTGAGTATGTGACAAGAATTTTACAATTTTTTTTTTTTTTGAGTTGGAGACTCACTGTCGCCCAGACTGGAGTGCAGTGGCCGCTCCCGGCCACCGCAGCCTCGACCTGCTGGGCTCTGGCGATCCTTCCGCCTCAGCCTTCTGAGTAGCCGGAATTACAGGCGCATGCTATCATGCCCAGCTAGTTTTTTTTTTATTTATAGAGATGAGGTCTCGCCAAGTTGCCCAGGCGGGTCTCGAACCCGCGGGCTCAGGCAATCCACTCACCTCAGCCTCCCAAAGGCACGGGATTACAGGCTGAGCCACCGAGTCCGGCAGAATTTTACAATTTTTTATGTCATTCTTAGAGAAGTTTAAGGAAAACTCAAATATCTCTCTTCCCTAGACTGAATATATGCTGAAATAATAAGAGTTTTTTGAAATAAAACATAGATTTCCATATGCCAATATCACATTTTTTATTCCAACACTTTCTCAATATCATAGCTTCAATTATTGCCTAAATCTATTTCAAGATTACACCAAAAATCCACTAGCCATTGAATCGGTGTATTTGGCTGCCTTTTATTTTTTACATAATGGCACAGCTAATTAAACTAGGTGTTGAAATTAGTTGTTGGCTGAATCTTAATGCAAGGTCAAAATCTCAGAGGCAAAAATTTCTTCTTTGTTTTTTATTAGCCTTAGTACTGAGATTAGATCAGTGAGGGTGTGTTGCATGTAGAGTGACTGGCATGTGAAAGTTTGGTTCTGCTTTCTTTTTTCTTGCAATATACCAATACTGAGTTAGCCTCTTCAAGCCTTTAATAATTAGAATTTTTGTTTTGGAGATGAATAGAGGATTTACTTGTCTGGCAACGAGATTAGTATACTTTTAACAAGTTTATGTGTCTTATAGAATGCCAGATAGAAAATTTTAGCTGTGTTTTTTATATCCCCCTGTTATTACATAATCATAGTCCATACTTCTTTATTTAAGTCTTATTTCATACTTCTGATAATAACACAAATTTGTGTCTTAAAACCAAGGTGTAATGAATCTATTTTAATGTTTATACCAATATGTTATCTCTTTTATATTTTAATAGGAACAGAATGTTCAAGAAGTTCTAAAACAACCAGGATTCCTTTCAAAGACTTATTTGTTCTTGTTAGACAGCAGCATTCATTTCCTTGTTTGAGTTCTTGAGCGATGGCTATCCATCCAAATTTAATTACTTGAAGCATTCTTAAAAATATCTATGATTGGTCTGAAACTTCAGAGGTTTATTTATAAATAAAAGTTGGGGTTGATTTTTTAAAGTTCTGCAAGTGATACCAATGTGGAACAAAGGCTGAGGACTACATTCAACATATAAATATATACACTTTTTTAAGTGTTCTGAAAAAATTGGGGTAGAGATCTGGAAGTGTGATACTTCCTGCCTTGTTTCTGCTAAGGATTGTTTTGTCTATTCATGTTCATTTATGTTTCCGTGTGAATTTCTGTATTTTCATTTCCAGGTCTGAGAAGAATGATGTTGGTAATTTAATGGTATTGCGTTGAATCTATAGATTGTCTTTGGTAGGATGGACATCTTAACAATTTTGATTCTTCCTATCCATGAGCATGGACTATTTTTCCATTTGTTTGTGTTTTCTTGTATTTTTTTGAGCAGTGTTTTGTAGTTCTCACTTGTAAAAGTCTTTCACTTCTCTGGTTAGGAAGATGCCAAGGTAATTCTTTTATTCTTTTTCTTTTTTTTGTGGCTGTTGTGAATGTGTTTGTGTTTTTTGTTCTCTGCCTGCTTATTGTTGGTATATAAGAACACCACTGTCTTTTGCACATTTATTTTTTACCCTGACACTTTGCCAAAGTTCTTTATAAGTGCTAGCATGTTTTTGATAGATTCTCCTGGATTGTCAAGATATAGGATCAAATCATCAGCAAAGAAGGATATCTTAACTTCCTCTTTTCCTAATTGGATAACCCTGACTTCCTTCTGTTGTCTAATTGCTCTAGCTAGGACTTCCAACACAATGTTGAATAAGAGGGGTGAGAGTGGGCAGTCTTGTCTTGTTCCGATTTCAGGGGAAATGTTTCCAGTTTCAGTCCATTTTGCAATATTCTAGCAGTCGGTTTATCATAGATGGCCCTTACTGTTTTAAGGTATGTTTCTTTCATACCTAGGTATTTGAGGAATTTTATTAAGAAGGGATGCTGGATTTTGTCAAAAGCTTTTTTTGCATCTAATGATATATTCATATGGTTCTTATTTTTACATTTGTTGATGTATTTAATTACATTTATATTCTTGAGATTGTTGAAGCAGAGATTCTACATCCTGGGGATAAAGCTTACTTGGTCATGGTGGATGATTTTTGACATGTGTTTTTGGATCCAATCTGCTAGAATCTTATTGAAGATTTTTGCATCTATGTTCATAAGGGATATTGGCCTGTAGTTCCCTTTTTTTGTTGTTGAATCTTTACCTGGTTTGGGTATCAGTGTGATGTTAGCTTCATAAAATGGTTTGGGGAGAATTCCATCTTTCTCAATTGCCTGGAATACTTTCAATAGGATTGACATAAACTCTTCTTTTTACTTTTTGTAGAATTCTGTTGGAAAACCATCTGGTCAAGGTCTTTTTTTGTAGGTAGTTGTCTTATGACAGAGTCAAATTATTGCGTTGCTTTGGGTGTATTTAGTGTCTCAATGTCTCCTCTTTTCAACCCTGGGAGGTTGTATGATGTCAGAAAGCCCTCCATTTCATTTAGGTTATCAAGTTTGTTTCAATGTATGTGTGCATAGTAATCTCTGATAATCTTCTGTATTTCTTCGAGGTCATTTGTGATTTGATCCTTTGTATTTCTGATTGTGTTTATTTGGGCTTTCTCTCTCTTTTGCTTGGTCATTCTGACTAGGGGTCCATCAATTTTGTTAATTCTTTCAAACAAGCTACTTTTTGCCTTGTTGATGTTTTCTATGGTATTTTTGGCTTTTATGTCTCGTATTTGGGCTCTTTGGTGATCTGGATTCTTGTGCTAAAGTTAGGGTTTCGGTGGTCTTGTCTTTCCAGCTCCCTTAGGTGATTTGTTAGGCCGTTAACTTGTGATCTTTCCATTTCCTTGATGTGTGTTCGTAGAGATATAAATTCCCCTCTTAGAACTGTTTCCATGATATCCCAGAGGTTTTGGTAAGATATTTGTTCATTTTTTTCCAAGAATCTTTTAATTTCTGTTTTGATTTCAGTGTTGACCCAGTAGTTCTTCAGCATGCTGTTTAGTGTCCATGTCTTTGTGGGCTTTGGGGAAGTTTTGCTGGTGTTGATATTAATTTTTATTCCACTGTGATCTGAGAGGGTGCATGGCAATATTTCAACCTTATGGAATTTGTTTATGCTTGATTTATGGCTGAGGATATGATCAATGTTGGAGTACATTTCATGTGGTGGTGAGTAGAAAGTATATTGTGCAGTTGTTGGGTGGAGTATTAGGTAGGTATCTATGAAGTCCATTTGGTCAAGTGTCAAGTTGAGGTTCGGATTACTTCCAAACTTAAAACTTTACTATAAGGCTATAATAATCAAAACAGTCTGATATTGGAACAAGAACAGGCATATGGATCAATGCAACAGGAAAGAGATTCTGGAATTTCTCAACCAACTCATCTTTGACAAAGTTTCCAACAGCAATCACTGGTGAGAGAAGAAAACCTACTCAGTAAATGCTGTTGGGAAAACTGGCTGATCACATTCAGAAGACTGATACAGGACCCCTAACTATCACCATACACATAAATTACCTCTAAATGGATCAAAGACCTCAACGTAAAACCTCAAACTGAAAGAATCTTTAAAATACAGGAAACACCCTTATGGAAATTGGAACTGGCAATTAATTTCTGATCAAAACCCCAAGTACCCATACCAGAAGAGATTAAGATAGACAAGTGGGACCTCATCAAACTGACAAGTTTCTGTAAAGCAAAAGAATCCATCCAGAGAGTGAGGAGACAGCCTACTGAATTGGAAAAAAATATTTGCCAACTGTATATCTGAAAAGGCCTAACATCTAGGATCTACAAGGAACCCAAATGCACCAAAAGGGGAAAAAAAACAAACAACCCCACTAAAAGGGTGGGCAAAAACATGAATAGACACTTCTCAAAAGAAGATATATGGGCAGAGAATAGACACATGATAAAGTACTCAGCCTCATTAATCACCAGAGTAATGCAAATCAAAACCACATTGAGATACCACCTAACCCCAGTAAGAATGGCCATCATTAATAAAACAAACAACAACAAATGCTGGCAAGGATGTGGAGGAAAAGGAATGCTTCTACACTGCTGGTGGAAATGCAAACTAGTGCAACCTCTTTGGAAGACAGTGTGGTGATTTCTGAAAGAACTAGAAATTGACCTTCCATGTGACCCAGAAATTCCCTATTGGGAATATACCCAGAGGAACTTAATCATTTTACAAAAAAGATACCTGTGCACACGTTTGTTGTAGCTCTATTCATAATAGCAATAACATGGAACCAATCATGTTGCCCATCGAAACTGGACTGAATAAAAATAATGTGGTACATATACACAATGGAATATTATGCAGCCATAAAGAAGGACAAACATAGGGACTCTGCAGCAACTTGGTTGGATTTAGAGTCTATCATACTCAGTGATGTATCACAGAAACAAAGAACAGAGTACCATATGTTCTCACAGGGCTCAAATGTGTTTATTCTGTGTTAAATTGTATTTTCTTTTGTGATAAATACCATACACTTATTTTCATCCAAATATAATTCAAATTATATGTCAGTTAAATTAATTCCCTCGATCCAGTCAATTAATACCCTGCTAATTTAAACTTTCTAGTTTAATTTTTAAAAGTGATAGAAGGCTGGGCATAGTGGTTCACACCTATAATCCCAGTAGTTTGGGAAGTGGAGGTGAAAGGTTTGCCTGAGCTCACAGGATCGAGATGAGCCCAGGAAACTTGGTGAGACCTCATCTCTACAATAATAAAAAAAAATTATTAGCTGGGTGTGGTGGCGCATGCCTGTAGTTCCAGCTACTTGGAAGGCTGAGGCAGAAGGAGTGCCTGAGCTCAACAGGTTGGGGTTCAGTCGCTGTAAGTGTGCCAATGCACTCCAACCTGGGTGACAGATTGAGACTCCAATTCAAAAAGAAAAAAAAAAAAAATGAAGTGATAGAAGGCGCAGGGTGCGGTGGCTCATGCCTATAATCCCAGCACTTTGGGAGGCCGAGATGAGAGGATTACCCTAGCCTACGGGTTAGAGAACAGCCTGGAAAACTTGGCAAGATCTCATCTCTACAAATAATCAAGAAAAACTAGCCAGGTGTGGTGGCGTGTGCCTGTAGTTCCAGCTACTTAGAAGGCTGAGGCAGAAGGATCAGTTGAGCCCAGCAGGTCGAGGATGCTGTGACTGTGAGCGTGCTACTCATGCAATTCAGCCTGGATGGCAGAGTGAGACTCCAACTAAAAAAAAAAAGTGATCGTAAAAGAGGTATTTATAGATTAAGCTATAAATACCTTTATAGCTGTGTAGTTTTAGTTGTATAAGGTCAGTAATCTTTATATCAACACATTGAGATTCAAATCAATTGGTACATTCATTTATAATATCAGTATTTTAAAGATACTACTTTTTTTGGTTTTGAATCTGTCTTTCTCTTAATTCAAATCTTCCTATACTCAGTCTTTCTTTCACTGAAATGTTTATCATTTATTTCTTAAAGGAGTCTTTACATCATACCAGCGCAGTCGAATTGCCATTGGAATGATACCTGGCTATATGTTTTCAAGATTCCCTCTTTTTGAAGTGGAGTGCATTGCTATCACATTGTTTCATAGCTTATTTTCTCCTCCTTTGCTAGGGATTCAGGGTCTCTGTGTTACTTACCTGTTTTTTTTATAATAACCACTTGATTGTACAAAATGGAATAATAGTCTTGACAGAATATACATTTTCTATAGGTTCTCTTTGTCTGCTACTGGATTTGAATTGATGGAAAATGTAAGAATGGATTTGACATTGAGTTCTTTTTTATCTGGGCCTGGAGTTTCTGACCTCTGGGAAATATTTAACATGCACTGTTCACGCAATAGTAAAGTAGAAATAAAATTCCATTTTGCTCATTACAACTTATTCCAGAGCAGTACTCTAAAATTTTTCTATCTCTGTGGCCCTTCAAAACAAACTGGCAGCCGGAAGTTCTTGTGAAAACATTGCGATGATTAGTAATATATAGCTTTGTGTCCCTGACCACAAATTATTACAAGAGGAACTTATATTCTTTGGAAATGTAACTCTGTAGAGACCAGACTGCTGAAAGACAGTGATTTGGAACATGTGCTAAGTGACTAAGAGAATGGACATTAGGCTTACCCATAATCCCCCACTCACTAGATGTATGACTTTGGCATCTTTATTTAAGGGCTATAAGCATCAATTTTCCTATTAAAAAAATAAAATAAAAGATACTAGCTATACTTATTTTATATAGTTGTTACTAAATTTAAATAATATGATATAAAGTCAGCTAGATCTTTGTAAGAATTTATTGTTAGTGATCATTATTATCTTTTAGAGAATTCTGAACAACAGGCACACTCCCTTGAATACATATTAATTAAGCAAATCTTATTGTTCATCAGAAAAATTACACGGTATGAAGAAAGAAGGAAAGAGCAATATGAAATTGATGCAGACAGGCTGAAATGCAATGGCCTAATGTATGATCTTTCCTGACAAACTTTTCGTGTGTACTTTAAAAGTGGGTATGCTCTGCTGTTGGGAATGCAAACTAGTGCAACCTCTTTGAAAGACAATGTGGTGATTTCTGCAAGAACTAGAAATGGACCTTCCATCTGATGCAGCAATTCCCCTGTTGGGAATATATCAATAGCTCAACTCATTCTACCAAAAAGATACCTGCACATGAATGTTTGTTGCAGGTCTATTCACAGTAGCAAAAACATGGAAACAATCATGCTGCACATCGATGCTGGACTGGATAAAAAAATGTGGTACATATACACAATGGAATACTATGCAGACATAAAGAAGGACAAACATATGGACTTTGCAGCTACTTGGTTGGATTTAGAGTCTATCATACTCAGTGATGTATCACAGAAACAAAGAACAGAGTACCATAAGTTCTCACTCATAAGTGGACTTTGAACAATGATCATAACACTATAAGAAAGGGATTGGCAGCATTGGGAAACTGCCAGGGAAGGGGGATGGGATTGAAAATTGAGGGAAAATGCCAGGGGAGGGAGGGGCACACCTTATCAACAAGGGTAGTTACATAATGAACACTTGTGTACATAATCCTGAATTATATGCCACGTTTAAAATTTTTAAAAAAGTGTGTATATTATTGTTGAACAGGATAATATCTAAATTATATCAACTTCACTGATAGTGTTTTTCAAGCCTTCTATGTAATTACTTCATTGTTGTCCAACTATTACTGTCAATTACAGAGAGAGGAGTGATAAACTCATCCTCATAATTGTGGGTATCTAATTTTCCCTTCATGTCTATCAGTTATTCCCCTATTGTTTTGATGTATTTTCATTATCTGTAGTTATGTGCAGACACTATCAGGATTGTTCATCTTCTTGAGAAACTGACCCCATTACCATTACATACATTATTCATTATCCATGATAGTTATTATTTTTCTGATGTATGTTTTCCTTCCTTCCTTCTTTTCTTCCTTCCTTCCTTCCTTCCTTCTTTCCTTTCCTTCCCTCGCTCTTTTCTTGTTTTGAGAACTAGTTTCACTCTCTTGCCAAGGCTGGAGTGCAGTGCCTTGATCATGGCTACCACACCGTCAATTTCCTGGACTCAGCGATCTTCAGGCCTCAGCCTCCTGAGTAGTGAAGTTATAGCCACACATGAGCAAGCCCAGATAATTTTTCTTTTTTTTGTAGTAATGATGTCTCACTTTGTTGCCTAGGCTGGTCTTGAACTCAGCAAGGCACCCATCTTGGACTACCAAAGTGTTGGGTTTATAGATGAGAGCCACTGTTACTGGCACTATTAATTTTAATACCAAAGTGCTTGGATTAGAGGTTCAAGTCACAGTGCCCAGCAATATTAATTTTAATTTCCTCTTCTTCATCTATTGGGTATTGTTGTTTCTGCCTTTTTGGAAATCCTGAGAATTGAAAGGCTGCCTGGGCCACTACTACTCGAATCACCTGAGAAATGTCTAATATTTAATGATGATAGATAGATAGATAGATAGATAGATAGAATAAATAGATGATAGATAAAATAACATATGATGTGTAAGTAATAAACAGGCACATAGGCCAGAGCACCCTTCTGGACTCACACAACCTGGGTTCAAAGGCTGACTGGGCCACTGCTACACGGATCACCTGTGGAACGTCTAAAACTTAATGTTATCCAATCTCTGAAAAGAAATGAAGAGACACTGCCTACTGGGAAGTGTTGCCATAGGTTGAGCCTTCAATCATGTCTCACAACCGCGTCACCTCCTCGAAAACCTTCGCACCGGGCTCTTGACCCCCGACCAGGGCGGCCATTGAAATGGGAGAGGGCCAGGAGAAGCTGGCAAGACCTGGTTTGCTCCTGGGCTGACCTTGAGCAAGCCTTGCCCCTGTGACCCGGAAGACTGAACGATCCACACTCAGACTCTGAGTGCCCAAGCCGAGCAGTCCTCAATGATTCCCACAGAGTAGCTCACCTGCTGCCAATCACCTGCAAGCAGCCCCAGGAAGTCGCCCCGCACTAGAACATCCACCTATGCCAGCGGTTGGTGGGGCCTCGCGCCGTGCCGTTGTCGCCTCTCCTCGTGCTCCGTGGGTCCACGCGCCCTCCTGACACTCCCCCTCTCTGTCACGAGCCCCACTGAGACGTCACAGGCGCAGGGCTGGCCAGTGTGCGCTTGGCTGAGAGAGGAGTTAGTCGTTGGGAGGCTCGTCTCCGTGGCTTGCTCTTTCCTGGCGATCGCCGGCAGCACAACCGCTCGCAATGGGCAATTTACTCACTTTCTTACTCGCGAAATTGGTTTTCTGGCCCGCCGGTGACGCTGGATCCCAATGGTCCCCGCCTTCCGCAAGGCTCCTCTGCCTGGCCAGGGCCACCTGGTGGCTTTTGAGCCTTCCTCTCTCCCTGTTCCTGCCTGCAGGCTGCTGACCCCGCGCCTGGGTCATGTGAATCCATCCCCTTGACTCTACATCGCCCGGAAGGATTGGCGTCCTCTCCCGCAGGCCATAGGCTCCCCTCTGGGGTCACCCCACTACCCCCCCCCCCCAATTCGGGAGTCATGTCCTGGAAGAGAAACCCGCGCTGTTGGTGGGGAAGTCGCTGAAGTATGGACACTTGACCTCTGCAAGGATCGCTCCTTTCTGCCGCAAGTATACCCTCCTACCTTTCCCACCTGAGCAGGTTGTCAGTCCTACAGAACTGACACCATCCAGGCTCCCCAAGGAGATCAATGGGAGGGCCCAAGGAGACCCGAAAAGGTGATGCAAGGGGATGATCAGGTTGAGACCAAAGAGCAGGGGGTCAAGATAAAGGCCCCCCCCCCAGCAAGCCGGAAGTGTCATTGACATCTAGGCCCCTACAGACAGGGGAGAACTCACTTCTTTAGTGGACTGACCTGGGTTTCTGGAGGGAAACCTCCCTTGCTCAAACTCAAGAAACATGAGTGAGAAGACCAAGATTATCTCTTTGCGAAGAACATACAAATTCCAGCACACACAACTCTGCTGGGGATGTCCCATCTATTGGGACGGATCAAGCCATGCTCCCAGCACCAGCCCCAAGCTTCTCTTTGTTGCTGCACAAGTCCACCAAGGAAATGCTAGAGTGTTCATCTTTCAAGGCTTGCTAATGTTGCTGGCACTATATGAAGGAGATGCAGGGCAAGGAGCCATGCCATATTCTACCAAATAGCTCTTCAACAAGAGCTGCTGGTCATAGGCCCTGCCAGAGACCATTATCATTCCATTGCCACTGCTGCCACCATGTGCACTGAAGCTGTTGTGGAATAAAAGTGAGCAACTCGCACATACTGTATGTTCCCTCCTGACGATGTAGAATGATTTGGGTTCTTTGTGGAAATACATTGGGTCTAAAAGAAATAGCAAAATCTTGCAGCATAAGACTGAAGGAAACACAAACTACCACCCAGGCTGTCCCTCCTTTCTTCTCACCTGCTGGGAAGACCTCAGCCTCCCTGCCTCTGGTCAATTACACTTTGCAGGTCCCAGCTCTTCTTACCACCACTGTTTAGGCCGACTTGGTTGCCAGCTCTCCTACCCTGCCTGACTGTCTGCCTCCTATCCCCAAACCCTGATACTTTAAGTCTCATTTCAGCAGTGAAGTTCCGGACATCCGTGTGTGCAGATTCCTATCCTTCCTTTTTTCTTCCTCTTTCCTCATCCAGTCCATGCTACCATGACCCCTGTTGCCCCTGGCAAGCCTATCAATTCTATAGGAGTCATTTCTGCATATCAGGTAATATATCTGCTCACTTGACCTAACAGCCCATTTCAGACCTTGGGATCATTTATATTGACAATACTCTTCTTTATAAGGCTTTGTCTTTCAGACCCACCCCATCTTCTGGGTGAGTGGATTCCCATTTTCCCCAATTCAAAATTATGTGCACTGCAGTGGCACCCTGCGAAGTCACCACAGTGAGAAGACATTCACCCACCTAACTTCTCTTCTCCAGTCCCACTCCAACTTTTAACTAACTTTTATGTTGGAAAATAATGCATAAGCCCAAATTAGGAGCACCTCATGGGCCATAGCAGGATCCCCGTCTCCCCAGTTTTTACGAGGCTTCTGATCAAGGTCCTTTAGTGACCTCCACTCTAGTGGGCAGCATATCTGAAATAGTATCCAAGCTAACCTTTGATTCCAGTGCTGTAGATACCAAGACTGTCAGGTTCCAGTCTCCCCCTGTCTCCTGGAATTTTCTGCCATTAACCTAGAGAACCTGAGACCTATTGATAAACATAGGAAGTGCAATAAATAACAACTCTGTGGGTTTGTGTAGCTCCTTTTGAGTAAAAACAACAGTGAATCACCCAGGCAGGTATTTCTTATGACTTTAGTGTATCCAGAACTGTTGATAATATACTTGCATTCGGAGACTACTTGACAAAGCAACTTTGCCTGTGCTCAAGAATGAAAAGCAGCCACTGGGTCACCCTGGCACCTGCTAACAGCTTCGTGACCCACCATTCCATGGATGACGTCTCTTATGGATCTCATTAAACAATGAGAAAACCTCTCCACATAAGGCTTCCTAGAAAAGACATTGGTCCATGAGAAAGTCACTCAGATGCTTTAAGGTAAGCTTAACTGCTCTGATTACATAAGACAGAGGCCCAAAAAACAAATGATCTGTGTGCATGTGTGTATGAGTGTGTGTGTGTGTGTGTGTGTGTGTGTGTGAGAGAGAGAGAGAGAGAGAGAGAGAGAGAGAGAGAGAGAGAGAGAGACCATGAAGTAGACCAGTTTATTTTCAAGATACTTTATATTCGCCTTGTACAGGAGACCTGCAAGTACCGTAAGCCGAGCCTCCCTTTTGTAACTTAGATGACACAAGTTCTGGGTCAGATCTGCCTAGTCCTAAGATAGGGAGAATGGTCACTGTTATTTGCAGGTGTTCTTTTTTCCTTTAAAGATTTGACTCAATGATCTCTTATCTTTCCCAGAGGCCATGTATAAAAAAAACTGGTTCTTGTTAATCTACCTCTGCTCACATGTCTTTGTTTAATTAATTGTGGAGGAAGAACTGACATGTGTGAGGACTTAAGTGTTTTGTGCCATACTTTCGTCAAAATATTCTGAGTCCCAGAGACTATGATGTGGAAGTAGCTACCTTTATGACATCACATGTTGAGCCCTCAACTCTCTGTGTGAAATCAGAATGTCAAAGATGGCAAACTACAGTAAACCAAAATTAAAATCATAAATCCCCAACCAACAGAATAGACTACCCCTTTGGCTAAGGGAATCTCAGAGTAACCTGAAACAGTAAATTCCAGGTCATGACAAAAGAGGGGTTGGACAAACATTGCTGTTTCCCAACTTTTTAAGGTTAACCTCAACTGGCTGGCATTAACATTAAAATAGAGACCATAAGAGTGACTAAACATACTTTCTGTGGCAATAAATATCAAATTTTAACCTGACTCTGGTATCCCATTACATGTTCTCTGAGCGCTGCTACCCATGATGGCCATGGCTCTCCCACAAACTGTTATTTTTGTTTAAGTACTTCTTTCTACTAACTTCTTACATTATGTAAAAACAGATAACAGACTGTGACCAAGTGATAGTTATCTCGAGAATGCTAGGTTATGCAATATTCAGTATTAAGTTGATTGAAAGACAAGTCAGCAACATGCGGAGTAAGAGAACTGAACCTTGATTCCTTCCACAAACACATTTTTTTGGCAACAATTCATAGATAAATTCCCTTGAAAAGATCCAAAAGGCCATTTTGCAAAGATTGGAGCAGGAATAAACTAAAGAATAGAGGAATGTAAAAATCAACAAAAACAAAGGTTTGGTTTATACAACTGATGATCACAAACAACACACCCTGAAAAAAAAGCGTGTAGACACAAAAATATAGAATAAAAAATTAAAGAGAAGACATTACCATAAATGTTAGAGAAATTGTTTAAAATTATGAGAAAGTGATATAAAGGTTATGCCAAAAACAACCTGGACAACCTAGTAGAAATGGGTAAAATCTAAGAAACATATAACCTGAAAAGACTAAATCATGAAAAAATAGAAAGTCTTAACAAACCTATACTAGGAGGGAGATTGAATCAGTAATCAAAAACCTCTCAGCAAAAAAAGCTAAGCATTTTCTCAACAAACAAAAGCAAAGGACCAAATAACTTCACTAGTGAGTTTCAACAAACCAATTTATTAAAGAAAAAATGCCAATATTTTAAAACTATCAGCGAATTGAAGAAATGGGAATACATCCCAATGCATTTTATGGGGCTACTGTTACTCAGATACCAAGCCCAGATAAAGATGCCACGACAAAATTACAGACAAATATGCAAAACTCCTCAACAAAATGCCAAGAAACTAAATCCAGTAGCACATTAAAAGCATCAAACGCTATGATCAATTGAGATTTATCTCTTATATACAAGAATGTTTCATCTGTGGAATTCAAATGTATGACTGACTACGTTATTAGAATAAAGGGTAAAAATGGCATAATGATCTAAATAAATGCAGAAGAAACATTTGACACAATTCACATATATTTTTTTAAATTTCACACACTTTAATGGTAAAAATTTTCTCCCCTAATAAAATCAGTAGTGAAAAGCTGACATGTAGGATCTACAAGAAACTTAAATGTACCAAAAAGAAAAAAAAAAACAACCCCATTATTAAGAGGGTAAAATATATGAATAGACACTTCTCAAAAGAAGACATATGAGCAACCAACAGATACACAAAAAAATGCTCGGCCTCACTATTCATCAAAGAAATGCAAATTAAAACCATGCTGAGCTACCAACTAACTTCAGTAAGGATGGCCATCACAGTAACTCAAGAAACAACAGATGCTGGGGAGGATGCAGGGAAAAAGGAGTGTTGTTGGGAGTGTAAATTATCAGAGCCTCTGTGGAAAACAGGCGATTCTTAAAAGATCTAAATTTGACCTTCCATATGATCCCGCAATCCCCCTACTGGTAATATAGCCAGAAGAACTCAAATCACTCTATGAAAAAAATACCTACATACCCATGTTTATTACATCATTATTCACAATAGAAAAACATAGAACCAACCATGCTGCCCATCTAAAGAGAACTGGATTAAAAAAATGTAGTACATATACACTATGGAATATTATGCAGCCATAAAAAAGGACAACATTATGAACATTGCAGCAACTTGGAAGGACTTAGAGTCTATAATACTGAGTGATCTATCACAGAAACAAAGAACTGAGTACCACTTGTTCTCACTCATAAGCGGACCTTGAAAATTTATCAGAATACTATAAGAAGGGGATTGGAGGTATTGGGAAACTCCCAGGGGAGGCAGAGAGGGCAGGATTGGCAGTAGTGGAAAACTGCCAGGGGAAGAAGGGGCACATCTAATCAGCAAGGGTACCTACATAATGAACTTTTGTATATATAACCCCAAATTGTTCACCACACCTTTAAAATTTTTTTTAAAAGATTAAAAACTAGACAATTCTGCTGTCACTCCAATTTATATTCATCATAGTGCTAGAAGTCCTACCCAGAGCAATTTGTCAAGAGAAAAATATAACATATTAGAAAAAAAAGAGGAGTGTTTCTGTTGGTAATGACATGAGAGTATATTATATATGTATGTGTGTGTGTGACACACACACCCACCTCTGTCTGTTTTGACAATTAAGTTTGCAAAGTCATCTTAGAAAAAGTGTTACATACCTACATCATTTTGGAAGTAATCCTCTCGGGCAGCCATGCACCAATGCCAGTGCCTAGTCTACCCTTCAAAGCAATTTAGGAACTCTTTTTCAGGAATGGCTATCAGAGCTGTTGTCATAGTACTCTTGATGTCTTGAATGTCTTCAAATGTCTTCCTTTCAGTGTTTTCTTTATCTTTATCTTTGAGTAGAAAAAAAAGTAATTGGAGTCCAGATCAGCAGAGTAAGAAAAGTGTTGCAATACCGTCATTTGTATAGTGCTGCCAATGTAAGTGCACATTGGAAAGTTTGCAAACTTATTTGTCAGATCTCAACAAATAATGATGTCAGCTCTGATGGCCATTTCAGAAAAATATTTCCAAAATTGCTTTGATGGGTGGACTAGACACTGGCTTCAGTGCATAGCTTCCCAAGGGGAGTACATTGAAGGTCACTGTGTGTGTGTGTGTGTGTGTGTGTGTGTGTATGCTAATAGATTCCACCTCAAAATTGTTAGAATAAAAAAAGGAATTCAGGAAAATTGCAAGATACTTAATAAACATACAAAAATCAGGTGTGTTTTTTATATACAATGAACAATATGAAAATGAAATTATCAAAAATCTTATTAGTAGCACTACAAAAGAGTAAAATACTTAGAAGTAAACTTAACTAAACTTATACAATAAAAACCACAAAATACTGAAGAAAATGAGAATGAGCAAATAGAAAGACATCCTATTCATGGATTTGGAAGACTTAATATTAAAATGTCCATAATAGCTAGAGTAATCTTCATATTTAATGTAATAGCTAGGAAAAGCCAGAAGGGATTTTTTTACAGAAATGAATAAAATAATTCTACGTGGAGAACAAATGAACATGAATGTCAAGAGAATCTTGAAAAAAAAAAATGAACAAAGGTGGAGACAACACATATTCTGATTTAAACTTATATTAGAATCTACAGTAAATAAAACAGTATACATGAACATACAGACATTCATATATACCAATGGGACAAAAATTAATTCACACATATATGGTGAACTGATCATCTTTAAGGATGTTAAAAACTCAGTGAGGAAAAGACAGTCTTTTTAACAAATTGTGCCCGATAACTGCTTTTCCACATGCATAATAATAAAGTTGAATCCTTATCTTACTCTGTACATGAAACTCACCATGAAAGGATTAATTCTAAGATTCTAAGAATTGAAAATCAACAATTCTTAAAAGAAAATCTTGGGGAATATTTCATGAATTGGTTTGGCAATGATTTCATAAATATGTCATCAAAATCCTGGGCAAAAAAACCCTAAAGATAGAAATACATCAAACTAAAAAGCATCTTCACAGCAAAGAAACAAGAAATGGGGAGGAAAGTAGGAAATGAGATGTCAATGTATATAGAGTGGGAAAAACATTTACAAAACATATACATTATAAAGGGTGAATCTTTTCAAAATATATA
This sequence comes from Tarsius wallacei, assembly GCA_963574415.1. Taxonomy (NCBI): domain Eukaryota; kingdom Metazoa; phylum Chordata; class Mammalia; order Primates; family Tarsiidae; genus Tarsius; species Tarsius wallacei. The sequence continues at coordinate 806 of CAUYQG010050840.1, read as the reverse complement.
TTGCAGCCGGGTTCAGTGGCTTAGCCTGTAATTCCAGATATTTGGGAAGTTGAGGCAAGTGGCTTGCCTGAGCCCATGGATTTGAGATCAACCCAGGCAACTTGGCGAGTTCTCATCAATACAAAAAAAAAAAATTAACTGGGCATAGTAATGGGCACCTATAGTTCCACCTACTTGAAAGGCTGAGAGAGAAGGATTGCTGGAGGCAATCATGTCAACGCTGGGGTGGTTGTGAGCATGCCACTGCACTCCACCATGGTCGATGGAGTGAGACTCCCACTTTAAAATATATATATATGCATATATATATATATATATATATATATATATTGCACACTCTAACAACTCAATAACACCAACAACAGGAAAACCATCATAGCCTGATTAAAAATGGATGGAGGACTTTGTAGATATTTTTGCTAAGGATATAAATAGCCAACAGATATAGGAAAATAATTTCAGAGTTTGCAGAAAAGATTTTCAAGTTAATCCAATTAGAACAAAAAATAGAGAAAAAAGAATCAAGAGAATGAGGCACAGTATTCAAGAAATGTGGGATAATGTAAAATGTCCAAACCTAAGGCTCATGGGTGTTCCTGAGGAAAAAGAGAAAGCTTGGGTATAGAAAACCTATTTTAGGATAAATTTAGAAAACCCTCCTTGATTTTACCAGAGATTTAAAAATCCAGGTACAGAAAATTCAAAGGAAGATTACTTGCAAAGATTCATTGTAAAGCGGTCTTCTTCAAAGCCTATAGCAGTAGTCATTAGATTATGCAAAGTCAATATGAAGGAAAGATTCTAAG
>CAUYQG010050839.1:0-14544 GCA_963574415.1 Tarsius wallacei | reverse complement strand
TCTTCTTTTTTTTTGAGTTGGAGTCTCGCTCCGTCGCCCAGGCTGGAGTGTAGTGGCATGCTCATGGCCACCCCAGTGTCGACCTGCTGGGCTCCAGTGATCCTTCTGCCTCAGCCTTCCAAGTAGCCAGAACTACAGGTGCACGCTACCATGCCCAGCTAATTTTTGATTTATTGTAGAGATGAGGTCTCATCAGGTTGCCCAGACTGGTCTCAAACCTGCAGACTCAGGCAATCCGCTGGCCTCGGCCTCCCAAAGTGGTGAGATTACAGGCTGAGTAGCCTTGACTGCTCTTCTTCTAGGGACTTTCTGTGTTTGTCTTTAAGACATGACAACTTCACAAATACTTGTGTCCTTAATTACCTTAGAATTTTATTGCTGGAGGCTTTCATGAGCAATGTTTTGCAAGCTTTTAAATTTTCCACCAGGAGTCCTATAGACACCATCCCATTGAGAGTGTGTGATTGTTACACTTCAGAGCCATCCCAGGTTGGGTGGCTTGAGAGCTTGGTTTAGTGCTAGCGTTGGTCATCGTGTCAGAAGGAATATGTTTCTGGCTGCGGACGTTCATTCCAGGGTGTCTTTCAGGTGCCCAGGAGAAAACAAACCTGGAGGTCATCATTCTCGTGGGCACCGCTGTGATCGCCATGTTCTTCTGGCTGCTTCTCGTCATTGTCCTGAGGACCGTTAAGCGGGTAACCCAGGCATTTCCCTCTGGCCCATGCACGTTGGTTCTCATGATTAATGAAAGCTGACGGGACTCTTTGAGTTGTTTCTTCCCATTGTTATTGGCTCAATAGGCACATTTTTATTTCAATACAATAACGATCTTGCCCACTTTCTCTTGGCTAAACCTCGGGGCTTTAATTGCTAGAAGCCACCAGAGGGGAAACTGGCTTGCACTGTCTAGTTCAATTAAGATTCCAAAATTTAATTCTGAGCTCTTCTGGGGGTGAGGGGACACTGGAAACAGGAGTACAATAGGACCCCTCTCTGCCCCTGAGTTTCACTGGAAAGTGAGACACAGGAATGAGGCTCCCGTAAACAATAACAAGCACACAGAACAACAGCCAAACAGTAGAGCGTGTGTGACTGGAAGGACTGATGCTTTCCAGGCCAGTGGTGAGCAACTGAAGACAGGCTACTTGTCCATCGTCATGGACCCTGACGAGCTTCCCCTGGACGAGCGTTGTGAGCGCCTGCCCTACGACGCCAGCAGATGGGAGTTCCCCCGAGACCGGCTCAAGCTCGGTGCGTTTTCACCTGACATGACTTGGATGCTGTGTTCCCCAGGCCATCTCCGGCTCTGCTAGACACACCCAGTCTATTCTGATGTTGGATTTGGGTTTGAAAATACCAATTTGGAGTGAATTTGGGTAGTTGCTCAGCCCCTTGGAAGCAGGGTCTCTGGATAACCATCCAAAGCAAGACTCTGGGAGTGGGAAGGGGGTTATGCAGTAGTTAAGCCACGGCAGGGGGTGAACTGGGCTGCCCATGTTAAATGTGGATGTGTGGTCAGCCTATCTGGTTGGAATCTTTGCCTGTCACTTGGTGTTGTTATAACCCAAGTCCTTGTGCTGTGCATTGCTGTTGACTCCAGGTAAGCCTCTTGGCCGTGGTGCCTTTGGCCAAGTGATTGAAGCAGATGCTTTTGGAATCGACAAGGCAGCAACGTGCAGGACCGTGGCCGTCAAAATGTTGAAAGGTAAAAACAAAATTGCATGGCGATGTATCTCTCTCTGTTTATCCAGTCTTTGCACATGATACGAGGCTTGTGTCTGTGGCTGTGTGCATAGGAGGGTCCACCAGCCCGGCATGCAGCCATCCTGCACAATGACCCATGCACACTGGAAAAAAATGTCCCCCTCTGTAGCCAGGTGCACAGCCAGGCAAGTAGAGCTGGGATGGGTTTCCCTGCTCTGCCTGGTTGCCCTTGTACAGAGCTCAGCTAGCCTGCTTGTCCTGGTTACAGAAGAACAGGGCCATGGTTACTCATTAGATGATGGTGTGAGATAATTATGGACCATCTAGAAACATGGAAGGGGAACTAGTGGAATGTAAAACAGCATGCTCCCAATAACTGGAAAATGCTAGGGATTTTCATGTGTAAAAGATAATTCACAAAATAAGAATGGTTGTGCTAGGAAAAAAGGATGATGGGTGACTTTTTAAAGGTTGAAAGCTTTCTAGATCACTGTTTATCCTGGTGGTGATGGGCCTCTGGCCCAGCTGTTTGGCTGCAAAAGGGATGCCTATAAAGCCCTTTGCTCTGACTGTGCTGTGCTTTCACATATGAAGATAGCACCCCTGGCCCTTTGCCAATAGGCCTGTGGATTTCAGAGCCAGCTCTCTCCTTTTGCTTCCTCTCTCTCATGGCCAAAGGATATGCCATTTTGAGGCAGCTTGTTAGGGCTGACATGTGGACTGTGCTTGCAGGGAAATGCAGACTACCATACGGGAGCAGACACAGTCTTGGTGCCAAGTGGCCTGGCTGGCTGGCCCCTTCAAGGAGCCTGCCCAAATGGATGTGGGTTTGCTGGCTTGTTCAGGAGAGCCCCTAATCCATGAGGACATTTAACATGTGACACTACCTCCTTGTGAGGGCATACTGAAATGACTAGACCCTGGGACACATGGTCAACCTGAGATAGAACAATCCAATTTTGTGGCAGAAGAGAGCACAGTTCCATGGCAGAGACACCCTCTCCTCTGTGTGTGACTTCCCTATGGTTCTGTTAAATACCAAGCATTCTGGGTTCACATAAAGCACAGAGTGCATGTTGGGCTAGAAAGTAGCATTTGCGCCAGGCCTATAATCCCAGTACTTTGGGAGGTTGAGATAAGAGAATTGCCTGAGTCCAGGGGTTCAAGACCAGCCTGGACAACTTGGTGAGACCTAGTTTCTACAATTAAAAAAAAAATTAGCCAGGCGTGGTGGCACATGCCTGTAGTTCCAGCTACTTGGAAGACTGAAGCAAAAGGATAGCCTGAGCCCAGCAGGTCGAGGCTGTGTTGGCCATGAGCATGCCACTGCCTCCAGTCTGGGCAACAGAGTGAGACTCTGACTCAAAAAACTAAAAGAGTAGTGTTTGCACTTGACTTGAGGAAACATGCCTTGCCTGAGAGTTAGGTCATGGTGTGTCCCGGAGGGGAGGCTACATGGGGCATGTAGTGGAGGGCAGGGCTGTCACCCTGAGGCCATGCCCACATGTCTCTTGCCCCCTGTCCGTGTTTGCAGAAGGAGCAACCCACAGTGAGCATCGGGCCCTCATGTCTGAACTCAAGATCCTCATTCACATTGGCCACCACCTCAACGTGGTCAATCTCCTTGGTGCTTGCACCAAGCCTGGAGGTGAGTCCTTGTAGGTGGCTTTGGTCATCTTACTTCGACACATGCTTCTGCTAGTACTGGAGGGAAACTCCTCAACTCCCATGGTCCTGATTTTGTTAACTTAGAATACTGTCTTGGATTTCTAGATATAGTCCCCTACCTACGAACCTTCAAGTTGCAAACTTTCAAAGAGCAAACATGCATTTGCACATCTAATCCCTTAAGTTAGTTCGTGTGTCTGGCATGCATTGTCATGTGCATGCATCCTCTACACACGGTTGTGTTTTTGCCCACCATCTCCCACCTCCCTCCCTCCTCCAGTCAGTAGCTCTACTTGCCTGTTCCCTTGATGCCAGCCCGCTTGCTGTTGTACTGTACTACTGCACTTTTTAAGTTACTGGACTCTAAGATTAAAAATGCTTTATTTTTTGTATTTTTTAATATATTATTTGTGTGAAAAAAATTTATAACCTATTACAGTACAGCACTATATAGCCAATTGTGTTGGTTGGGCACCTAGGCTAACTTTGTTGGACCTACGACTTTGTTGGACTTACAAATTGGACTTACGAACACGCTCTTGGAACAGAACTCATTTGTATGTAGGGGACTTACTGCATAAATATACTTCAAGAAAATTTAGCGAGCGCTCTAATGAAATTATTCTACAACTTTCCCTGAATTAAGAAATGTCACACCACTGTGATGCAGTTTGTTATGCATGTAATAGATGTTCAGATGAGAAATGTAAGCCTCCCAAAAAACTTGAAAGCAAAGGACCCCTAAGGGTAGTCCCTCCCCAAAATGGAGTCATCTTCAGTGATGCATTGAGAAGCCAGTGATGGGTTTTCTTCTGAAATTTTGGCTAATCTTATTGTGAGATTGCCTTTTGGAAAAAGGAAAGCTCCCACATGAGGGGTCTGAGACAAGATGACTTCTGCAATGCTGGCCCAGGAGAAGGTTGGCCTTCTTCTGAGGCATTTGGGGATCATCACACCTGTTCCTTCCTTGATGTGCTGCCTGCAGGGCCGCTCATGGTGATTGTGGAATTCTGCAAGTTTGGGAACTTGTCAACTTACTTAAGGAGCAAGAGAAGCGAATTCATCCCCTACAAGGTACATCACTTCCTCACTCAGCTCCAGCCCTGTTGTCACGGGAGGAAAACGCGGGGTTGTTCAGGCCAGACTCGTAGTTGAAATTCTGTGGGAGATTGTGAGGCGCCGTCTCGTGTTACCCCTTGGCGGCCGGAACTTCCTCTTCCACCTTCTGGGGGCCATATGTGTCTCATGTCTGATTTTTGTGACTTTAATCTACTGACCCATTATAGAGTTCCAGAGTGGGGAGAAGGGGGTGTGATCAAGGAAGGAGGGGAGCAGAGGAAAAGCCAGCTCCGGCTATTCTCCCTCCCCCTGCCACGCTGGCCTGGTGGAAAGCGAATCATTCTGTGAAAAGCAGCCTCTGCTGAGTGTGCCTGAACACAGCTTGAAACAAGGCACTGGCCTTTTTAGGCTGCAGGAGCTCAGCTGTCTGGGAGAGGCCCTGTTCTGTGCAAAACTGGCCCCAGATTCCAGCCTGAGACTGCCCGGACCTGGCACCACTGCCCTTCCTGGAGCTTTTTGATGGTTTTGGGGTCTTCGCAGCTGGCTGCGTGCTGAAGGCCTGTGTTGCATTCACAGAGTGTGTTCCTTTGTTTCTCCATAGACCAAAGGGGCTCGGTTCCGGCCAGGGAAAGACTACGTTGGGGAAGTCCCCGTGGATCTGAAGCGCCGCCTGGACAGCATCACCAGCAGCCAGAGCTCTGCCAGCTCTGGCTTTGTGGAGGAAAAGTCCCTCAGTGATGTGGAGGAAGAGGAAGGTAATGCCATGACTCCTTCATGCTTGATGCATGTGCTTGCAGGAGCAGATGGGACAGGTGCCACAAGGCACAGGTCATGGAAAAAGTCGGTCCTGCCTCGTGTCTGAAAGAGACCTGACTTTCTGGCCTGTCTCCACCCTGTCCCCCAAAGTGAAGTGGCTAGCCTGAGAGGCTGGTAACTCAAAGGGCTGGGCAGTTGGCTGCAGTCAGACCAGTGCCCTCCGTGTGAGTCCAGCTTGTATCAGTGGGAGAGCCTGCGTGTTCCCTGACGGTGAGCCTCCTGCATGTGGAGCACAATTCACTGGCACACGAGGGTCCTCTGTCACCATACCTGGCCTGGTTCAGGGCAGTTCAGGACTTATTCACCCCACCCTGAGCAGCTTGCCAAGGCATCCCTCCCACCACACATCCCCGAGGAAGCATGGCCTTTCTTTACATCTCCCATGATGCCTTAGTGCTCCTTATGTGTGGCACTGTGGTCCCAGCCTGATATCCAGGACTACACCAGCACTAGGACAGCAGTGTACCTGCTTCCTTCAGAATCAGGGACAGCTTGATGGGTGTAGGCAGGACTTCCTGACTTCAGGCTCCTCTTGAGGTGTGAGTCTAGGAGAACAGAGTCATGACACACTGGAAGAAGCCTTCTCTGTTTCCCGTGACCTCATTTGACTTCTTTCCCTTAGAAGCTGACAGGCTGTGTGGGACTGGGACATGGTCTATAAATGCCTGGGTGGTTGTCTGGGCCTCAGTAACATGGTGGAGGCCAGAGGAGAGCTGCCTCCTCCTTGTCATTCTTGCTCAAGAAGCAGCCGTCACTGAGTGGGATGTGTAGGGGGCAGAGGTGGCACTGGGGAGTAAGACAGGCACTGCCCTGGGAGCTGTCTCCATCACTTCATTTGGAAAACGAGGGGCTTTTGCTAATTGTCCACTAAAAGCCCTTGAACCCTGTGCTCACAAGTCATGGAGAAGGGTCTTGCAGCTTTTTCAATACTTGCGAGGTTTTTATTCCAACTGAGTTTTTGTTTACCCTGGTATTTGTCTTCAGGAAAGAAGCCACAGTGTTATCTTATCTGACAGAGTTAAGAGATCATTTTGAAACACCCATTAATGTCTTAGTGTTTATTTGTGCCTGTTGCACTGAAGTAAATACCACCAGTTTACGTAAATTCATCTTTCTCTCCACATTCCTGTTATCGCTCAGGAAAAAACATTCCCACAGGCCAGACTTAATGTCCTTACAGCACTTTTTAAGTTCAAAACTGAGAGAAGTAAATATATTTCTGGTATTTTTAGCTATCCATTGTAGATTACTGTTTGACCTTTGGCCTTTGTCCCAGGACATAGTTTGAAGAGAGAAAAGCTTCAATGACCCTGAGTATTGTTTTTTTTCAGAGTTCTTAATATAAGACTATTGTTGATTTCTCTGGGTACACAACAACAAAACAAAACAAACAAAAAAGTTAAAAACAGCAAATTTGAAAAAAATCCTCTTTTTTTGCCCATTGTCCAAACCAGTTTTACCTCCATTTACCTCCTGGATTTATGAGTTCAATTTGACTAAAATGGAAAGACCAGTCTTTTCCCCAAGGGGCATGATAGAGGCTAATAATACTGGGATTCAGAAGAATCACAGGTGACAGAGGCATTACTCTCTGCTTTTATGTCCTGAAATTTAACTCCTGAGTCCTCAAGATCATGACTCTTGTGGGATTAGAAATAGTTGTGCTGACCGGTGGGAATGCTGACCCTCCTCCTGCCTCCCAACAGCTCCCGAGGATCACTACAAGGACTTCCTGACCTTGGAGCTCCTCATCTGCTATAGCTTCCAGGTGGCAAAGGGCATGGAGTTCTTGGCGTCGCGCAAGGTAAGCCGGTCGGGGACTTCTCTTCGGACCACAGCCTTGGAAATATGAGGTCTCCTGCAGGCTAAGGGTGCCTGCTTGGGATTGCCATTCATTTATCGCTTCTAGGATGTGCACAGGAACCCTGATGGGGAGGCCAAATCTGCACATTAGGGGAGGTCAAGGTGTTCAAAGAATTAATCTGCATGATAGCTATTGATCACACATCTCCGTGGTGCTAGGCTGTCTTATGAGCAGGAGTCCCAGGGTGAGCAATCAGTCAAGCTCTACACCTTCATGGAGTTTATGTTCCCATGGGCGGAGCAGACAACAGCCAGCATTAACAAGTAAGATGCGTGGCAGATTTAGGTAGGAGCAACCACTATGGGAAAAGTGAAGGCAGGCACGGGTTATGGAGCATCTGGGAGTGGTGCACGTGTGTGTACGCGTCTGTGCTTGTGCACACTGGTTTCAGCCAAGACGAGGAAGGCTTTGCTAAGAGGCTGACATTTGAGCACGGTTTGGGACGGCAGGGACTGAGCCCGATGGATATCTTGGCGTGAGAATCTATTTTAATTCATTTTACATTCATCATCATCCATCAAAAAGTATTTGTTAGTGGTATAATTAGAAACCAGGAAGGACGGTCTTCAGATGAGTGCGATTAAGAGGGCTAAAGTTAGAAACGTAGGGCAAACAAACGCTGAGGTGGGGACGTGACAGGTCACAAGTATTCCGGAGGTTGTGAGCACCACAGAGCGGTGAGTGGCGGTCACTGTGGAGAGGGTCAAAGCGCAGCTGTATGTCAAACAAGGAAAAGCCAAGTGAAGGCTCAGGAAGGACTGTCAGTTGACCAGACAAGTTGGCTTTGGCCTACGGGGAAAGAAACACTGAGGCATTTTGTGTTTTGTAAATTAGAGTGAAATCCCTAGTCTGTCTTTCTCCTGGAGTTTAAAGCTCTGTGTTGTATTCAGAGCCCAAGGACCCTAGAAGCGTCTGTTCTCCCACGGGAAGGGAGAGAACCTGGGTTTTCCCAAACAGAAGATTTCTTCCCTTCTTGGAGATTATGATGAATTATCAATGTTTGGTTTAAGGTCAGAGCTCTCCGACAGGTTGTGGTTCCTCTTGGGGACCAGGAGGGAATGGGCGAGGTGGGAGGCTCCCTCTGCTTCGCTGCATCTACCTAGTGATTTCACGAATACCTCTTGACTCTTGGTCTGAAAAAGGGAAGCTTTTGGCTGGGGAAAATGGACAGTGCTGTCTGTTTCCTGGAAAACCCAGTCTTGCCCAATTGTGCCAGGCAGTGCCTTGTTCAGAAGATCATGCGTTACACCGGCCCACGTGGTCACTCTACACCCATGCAGGCGTTCTCCCTGAAGCTTTGATTTGTTTCTGGGCTTCCCTGAGACACTAGTTCTCTCACACATTTATCTGTGGAGCTAAAGCTTCTGGGTAATCGCAAGTCAGATGAAGTTGGAGGTTGTGGAGAAAGGAAAGAAGGGGAGGAGGGCTGGGAGGACTCCTTGTGATTGTGGCGCACTGGAGAATCCCCTCAGCTCATGCAGGCTGACAGGGCTGCACTTGAGCCCCATGCCAACCTGGTTCTCGGGTCAGGACATGCCCAGCTTGGGTTTCATATGAGATGGGGAGGCCAACAAAGATGCTCAGCCAATGAGAGCCCTTCGCTCCTGGCTCCCGTGCATTCATTCAAAAACCAAGTTCCATTCTGGGTCCTCCTTGAATCAACACGCTTAAACCATATATGGTGCCAGGCAAAAAGGCTGTGTGGATGTGACCAGAAACACATTTTTAATTGTGTCCTGGAGAAGTCTAATTATGACCCCGTCATCATATTATAACTCAAGTATTCAACTCCAAAGGCGGGGACTGCTTATGGGATAAGCAGATGTGTGTTTCAGTGAAGCTCACAGACTTTTCTTCTGAAGTGTTGATAAGAGGTACGAGCCCAGCCCTTGTTAATCAGGTGGTTTTCTGATGTGGGATTTTTTTCAAAGCATGAGGTCACAGCAGATGTGAAAGCAATCAGCTGTGCTGAGGCCTAACCCATACACGATTGTCTTTGCAGTGTATCCACAGGGACCTGGCGGCGCGAAATATCCTCTTATCAGAGAAGAACGTGGTTAAGATCTGTGACTTTGGCTTGGCCCGGGATATTTATAAAGACCCAGATTATGTCAGAAAAGGAGATGTAAGTTTCAGAGATGACCCCAGTGCTCCATTCAGTCACAGAACACTCCTCATCGTAAGAGCACCTGTATCGGGAGCAGAGGAAGTTCTTCCTTCGGATATTTGCTCACTGGGGTTCTGATTTCTTTCTTCTGCTCTCTCAGGCTCGCCTCCCTTTGAAGTGGATGGCCCCAGAGACAATTTTTGACAGAGTGTACACAATTCAGAGCGACGTGTGGTCTTTCGGTGTTTTGCTCTGGGAAATATTTTCCTTAGGTAAGTCACCTGCCTGTCCTTCCATCCAGGCTCCAAATAGGATGACCCAAGTTGGGGTCTCTCCTCGCCTGTCCTTCACCTCTGTCAGGTGAAACCTCTGGGAAGCCTCGTATTGTGAAATCTAAAAGAAAAAGAGATTTATAGGTGACAAGGGTATGCACAGGTCAGGCTCAGGCCTTTCTGCTGAGAAAAGTAAATTGAATGACGTTCCTCGCTGTTTCGTTCCAGGTGCTTCTCCATATCCTGGGGTGAAGATTGATGAAGAGTTCTGTAGGCGACTGAAGGAAGGGACGAGAATGAGGGCCCCTGATTACACCACACCGGAAATGTAAGGCATCAGAGAGTATGCTTCTGTTGTCCTTCGTGGCTCGCAAGTCTTTCCATCACATGTGCCCCCCTCGTGGCCCGGCAAGTCATGCTTTTGCCTTAAGCCTTCCATGACGGTCTCAAGCACAATGTCATTGCTTCTCAAAATGGCCACACTTCACTATTCCTGCCTGCCAGTTCATTTTCATTACATGTTGAACTGTGAGGTTTTCTCTCTGTGCACACCTGAGCCCAGGTGCCGGATCTGTTCTGGTTCCCTGTGTAGGATGTCTGCCCGTGGTGGACTTTTTGAAACATTTACCCATTCAAGTGCTTGTTTCCAGCATCAGACCCAGGAGCAGGAGGCAGCTAATGAAATCGGTGCTTTGCTTCCCCAGGTACCAGACCATGCTCGACTGCTGGCAGGGGGAGCCCAGTCAGAGGCCCACGTTCTCAGAGCTGGTGGAGCATCTGGGGAACCTGTTACAAGCAAACGCTCAGCAGGTTGGTAACCTCCCTTGGAGAAGCTTCTGCAAAGATTCCTGAGGGCCGCAGACCCCCTGCCATCCGGGCCTCCTCGTGGCCAGGCAGTCCTCCCAGTCATGGAACCGTGGACCATGCCTGGCTCCATCAGAGCAGTGGTCAGACGCTTTTCTGAAAGCTGTGATTACTCTCTTAGACAGAGGAGAGCCTCGTTCACAGCCTGGGTACAGCCCACTCTAGTTTCTACCTACTTATCTCTGTGTTATGTCTTCAAATGCTCTTACAAAGTTAAAATCTGGTTGGCCCACAGAATACCAAGTAATGGAAGAAATTTCAGGACATTTTAAGTAAATTATGTGGGCAAACACATCTAAGCTATGTAAAATAGTGGGTTTCTTGCTTAGTGAAAGCCTGAGCCGCTGCGGCTTCTGTGGGAGGATTCAGTGTCGTAGGCTTTGCTGTTTGTGCTCCATTGAAGCTACTCCTGCAGCGGAAGCCAAGTTTCTCCCCCTTTTCTTCTGAGCAGCCAGGAGAATGGGTCACCCTGTTTTTATCGATAAACCTTCCAAATGTTCAAAGGTATCGCATTGCCCTTTATTTCCTTTTCTTGATGAAATCTCTCTGAGTTGTGCAGCCTTTCCTCGGAAGGCCCATGTCGTACCCGTGGGCTGCCTTTCCTTGACCAGGCATCAGTGTTTCTATTACCTGGCGACGTGATAGTTGAGTGGGGTGCCAGGCCCTTTGGTGCGCGTGCCTGTGTGGCCTGGCTTTGTGAAGGGCCATCTCTCGCTCTGTGGTGCTCTGTGTGCTCTGTTGCCTCTCTGACCACTGCCGGTGTCATCTTCGCAGTCACCACGGCCCCCGTGTCTCCTGGCCCGTCCACTTGTGTAGACCACATAAGCACATGCAACTCTCTTCAAGCCCTCAGTGTCTGACAGTCCATTTTGATGTCATCCTGCCATTTATGCTCAGATGTGAAAGCCACACATGCCACAGTCTAGAAGCCCTGTGGCCTTTGTCTAAGAAGGCTCTCGTGGACTGAGCCACAACAATAGCATTCTGTGTTTATTGTTTCAGGATGGAAAAGACTACATTGTTCTTCCCATATCAGAGACTCTGAGCATGGAGGAGGACTCTGGACTCTCTCTGCCAACCTCGCCTGTTTCCTGTATGGAGGAGGAGGAAGCATGTGACCCCAAGTTCCATTATGACAACACAGCGGGACTCAGGTACTGTGTGGCCAACCGCCTGGATAGGGGGCTCAGGGCCCCGGGGGTGGTGTGGAGGCAGGCCTCATGTGAGACCACTGCACCAGCTGCCTCGGCTGGGACCAGGTGGGGGTGCTCACAGAAGAGGCTCTGGGTGGTTAGTGTCCTCCCATCTAGGGCCCACGCTGCCGCCAGGGCTCTTGCTTAGGGGTTCCCGCCCTGCAGCGACAACGGTTGGAAGACCACAGCTTGTGACTCCCCAGAGAAAAGGAGCCAGCCACACAGACGGCTGCATGTAAATCATTCCCACAAGTGCTCTCATGACCCTGAATGAAGTGGCTTGGGAGAGTCATGGGGAGAGCTCTGTCCCATGTGAGGACACACGTGTGGCTCTTGGGCTGGGTCTGTCCTGAATTAGACTGGACACCGCATTGGGAAGCCCCACCCAAGTCTGATTTTTGGCATTTTATTTGCATAATAGTCATCGTGGCTTATTTGAAACACATGCCCACCAGCCCTCTCCTGACCTAGGGTCCTGGAGGCCACCTCCCTTTTCTTCTCCCAGTGTGTGAGGAAAGTGTTGGGATGGTTTTCCATGACACGATGTTCCAATCACCTTTGACTTGGCCCAGGACAACTTCGCTTGGCGCTGCTGTTTTCCTCCTTTCATGGAGCCCCTGAGCTCCTGGGTCCAGCCTGCCCTCTGAAGGTTGCCCAGTTGTGGGGGTGGGGGCAGGGCGTACTTTGGAGGCCATTGTAGCTGCTCCTGGGCTGGTGGCCATGTGGCAGGTGTTGAGGACTGCACCCCTGGAGTGATGCAGGCCGGGTACAGTGGGGAGAGAGGCATGCCCAGATGGTCAGAGCGTTTCCCTATGGTGTCAGTTCCCCTTGTGGTGACATGCAGTGAGGCAAGGTAGCAACTGTCACCTTTTGGTGATGTAGACGTTGAATGTGGGCTCGGCATGGTGACCTGAGGGTAGTACCGTGTTGGGGTTGAAGGTCCAGGAACTGGGGTCAGACAGAGCAGTGGGCTCACAAGTGTGACTTTAGCAGCTGTGTGGCTTGGGCAAGTCTTCCAACCCCTTCCTCAGTTTTCCTGTCATGAAATGAGGCGGGCCACTGGAGCTATGGAAATGGCTGCTTTAAGAGTTACATGATAGGATGCACTTCTAAGTGCCTGGCCCTCGAGCAGTCAGTACAAGACAGCTTGAAATCATGTCCCTGACAGGCCCGCTTCCTCTGATGGCTAACTCATTGCCTGTGCCAGGGAGGATCTCAGGGAGGTTGAGTCAGGCAAGAAGACTGCAGCACCACTAGTGTTTCAGGCTCTAGTTCAAGTTCAGTTGCCTTCAAGGGTGAGCCGTTACCTTTCCCTTTATCCGACTCCTCTGACTGTAAGCTAGAGCTCTTGTGTCCGGTGCAAGGCTTGGCCAGCATCCCTCAGGCTCCTGGGTGCATCGCAGGTGGCGCTGAACGGGAGGTGAAGTCACGCTGTGGGGGAGGTGCTGGATTCAAGGCTGGCTCGAGGGCTGCTAGCGTTTATCCCGAGGTGTGGCAGGGGCCACTCCGCAGCCCAGCACCGCCTGGCTCCTATTTTCTGTCTGTGATTTTTGAATTGGTTTTTCCAGGCCAGTTTCTCTTTCATCCAGCCACGATTTAAGAAATGAAGTGGAAATTGAAATCTTTTGTTTGCATCCGCTCCCAACCCCCTCCACATTTTTCATTTTTATAAAAGTAAAACTCATGGGCACATTTTAATCATCTGGGTTAGAAGAAAGGCAGAGAAAGGCACATGACACAGCACTGTGTCCTGAGACCTCCAGGGCTCTGCTTCGAAAGGTGGAAAGGCTGGTGGCTCCCAGGACATGTCCATCCTCTCTCACCTGTCCAGCTGAAGTCGACGCCTCCTGGGCTCTGCTTCCAAGGGTGGAGAGGCGCGTCCATCTTCTCTCACCTGTCTAACCTCACTGGCTTCCTCGATATCACTCTCAGTCCCACTGAGTTGTAAACAGAGTTGCATGAGGCCTCAGTGGGGCTGGCCTGGTGATGTCTGTCCCTGTTAGCCATTTAAAAACATGCATTCAGCATTTATTTAGAGAAGAGGCCAAGAAGTATGTGGGGAAGTCCTGCCTGGTCTGGACTCAGCTTTGCCTCTGGTTTCCTTTGATTTCCAGCCCTGTCCCTGAGTCTGCTGCCTACTGCAGGAAAACACACATTCCCTGGGATTGTCTTTCTCTGAGGGCAGTTTGGGGGCCATTGCAGCTGCTCTGACATTTCATCTTGGGGTCTTACCTCCCACTCCAAGCAGGCATCCAGGATTTTGCAGTTCTCTCCCAGAGAAAGGCTTTTGTGCACACCACTTTCTCCATTTTGTTGACTTGCTGGTGAGGATTCAATGTCCTGTGTAGACTGAGGCATGGACCAGCCTGCTGCCAGGATGCCCCTGGATTTGGCTCTGATATTAGACTGCTTGAGGTGGGCTGTCCCATTTCCACCTGTTGTCTGTTTCATACCCCACATGCACCCCCACTGCCCACAGTGCACACGTAACTGTGGGAATGCGCTGTGCATGTACCAGGTGCTTAACAAAGGCTTGAGCACATGTGTCTGCTGCTGTCTCTTCCCTCTTCCTTCCTGACACTCTCAGGGATACCACGTGGGGCAGGTGATGGCAGACACCAAGGATGCCTGTGGGCTTGGAGCCTGGAGATCTGAGGATCCCAGCCCCTCCCCTCACTGGCCGTTTTCTCCCCAGCTTTGGCTCCCTCATCTGCAGGTGGGAAGCGACAGAGATCCATTCTGTGTTCCAGAAGGCTGCCTGTTGTGGGCATGGGCTGGGATGTAAGAGGAGAGTGTGTGCTCTGTCCCCATAGACCCTTCCTGGAAAAGTCCTGAGGCCTCCAGGGCTCTGCTTCCTGTGGTAGAGGCTGTCTTCCCTTCTCTCCACTCGCGCTGTGAGTGATTTTGATAGGATTGCCCAGACCTACCCAAAGCCACATGATGGGAAGGAGGACCCCCAAGAAAAGTGATCTGAAATGTCTTTTTCTTGGACTTCTG
>CAUYQG010050835.1:0-18833 GCA_963574415.1 Tarsius wallacei | reverse complement strand
AGTAGCTGGAACTACAGGCACGCGCTACCATGCCCGGCTAATTTTTTTGATTTATTGTAGAGATGAGGTCTCGCCAAGTTACCCAGGTGAGTCTCAAACCCGCGGGCTCAGGCAAACCACTCACCTCAGCCTCCCAAGGTGCGAGATTACAGGCTGAGCCACCGAGCCCGGCTAGAAATAATGTTTTAAGTGATCATTTATTATTTTGTTAAACATCTGGAGACAGGATATTATAATCAGCAGACTTGTAGAAGGACTATGTTAGGGACGATCAGATACAGTCCAACTTCTGATTCCAACTAAAAAGTAAAGGAAAATGGTTCTGCAAAGATGACAAAGTTGAGGAGGCCTATGAACTGAATGAACCAATTAGAACTAAAATATCAAAATATCTACTGTCAGACTTTTGGGAAGAGAGGAGCATCATCTTAAAAGGAAATTGAATAAAAGTCCTTGGTAGAATGTTCACTTTTATAATAAACTTAATTATTGCCCAAAGCTAGACATATTGCACCCACTTTTGACTGAGACTACAGGCATGCTACCAGAACTCTTCAGAGTAATAAGACACTTAAAATTTTAAAAATAAATACCTATTTAAGTCAGGTTGATCTAAGTATTCAATTTTGAATGAACAAGAAGTATAAAAGGAAATAAGAAGTGGAAAATGCCATCAACTATCACATTACCTCTTTAGTGAAGCTTAGCCCCCTCCCTACTACCTACATGACTGAAACTGTTAAAGATGAAGACCTCAGGTATTTCTAACTTTAAGGATTTAAGACTTCCTGTGTAATTGATTCCACTTGGAGGAGGATCTGTTTTGTGGAGATCATTGTAGAATATTATGTATAGAAATTGTTCTGATTTTCACAGTAATAATGCCTATGTCAAAAGACAATTGATACTTCACTTAAATCTAAAAAGAGAGAGAAAGAAAAAAAAATCCAAGACATGATAGGCAAACAGGATAATATTTTACAATAGCATGTGTGACTTACATGACTATTCTGGGAAAGGCTGTCCAAATATTGATGAACAATAGCTCTCACTGTGTTCCTTCTGCCTCTATAACCCTTGAACAACTTATTAATCTAGCTAGTCTTATTAGCAGTGGCAAAATGTCTATTCAAAGTCAATAATTAAATTAAACATCCTCCTTTATGTCCAATGAGCCACTGTAACTAGCAAACCAAAATGATGTCTGTATGTCTTTTTAAAATGACTCTCAAGTCTTTCTCTTTCTATAGATAAACTATGGTACCTGAAATTAACACACACACACACACACACACACACACACACACACACACAAATTAAACAAAATAGGAACTTCTTAGGCAATGAGAGGTGAAATAGAACTTCAAAGCTCTTGTCTATTTTCCCTTTTTAGTTCCCATTTCTGCTCCTCCTCCCCCAGCTCAGAACCCCGTGTTTTATAACTTTGCCCACTTCTTTCAATAAAGCTCTTCTCAGAAAAAAGATTCCCTTTCATGTATAGTTTACATAACTTACAAGGCTTCAAATGTCATTTTTCCAGAAGCAAGATTTTTTTTAATGAGGACATGATATTAGAACATCAGACAGCAGAATCCCAGAAATCATATCTTCTTCTAAGGCAAACATTTCTTAATGAGTGATCCACAATTCTGCATCAGAATCACTTAAGAACTTATTTAAAATTGCATATTTTCTATGCACCACTATAGCTATTTTGATTAAGTTTGGAGTGAATCTAGATTCTTGATGATTCTAAAGGACACTAAAGTTAGAGAACTAATGGTTGAAGTGCTAAAATCTTGGAGTTTGCCATTAGCAAACATGGTTCTAGGCTTTATTTATTGGGTAATTTTGGGCCAGGTAATCTTCGTGATGCACATTTTGCTCATCTCTAAGGTCAAGATAATGACATATCTTCTATAGGGCTGTTGTGATGAGACAATGTATGTCAAATGCTGAATCAGTCAGAACTCTTAGTTGCAAATGAATGAAAACTCAACTAAGTGAAAAATCTTGAGAAGACCTGGTTACAGGGTATACTTGATTCCTAACTCACTAGAATCCTTTTCTCAGTCTCCACTTCTTCTCTCTACTTGTGTCATATTGGCTTTATTTTCAGACTGTCTATTCTTTTGAAATTATAAGATAGCTGCAGAAAGTAAAACATGGCATATTTCCAATTTCAAATTTCAGAGGGAAGAGTAAATATCATTCTCTCTAATTGGGCTGTCTGATAACATTTGTCTCTTGGGAGGCATCTTCCATGGGTCTCCCAATCTCCATACATTTTGCTGAGTAAGCCAAAAATGTGAGCGGTGGCTCCTGACTGCTCTCTACCTGAGTTAATTCTCAAAGTTGTGCTTGCAGCAAACAATGTTGAGCAATCAGGTAATGTCTGTTTTGGGGATAAGACTTGATTACTGCTTGCTACAGAGTGGTGGCTTCACCAATATCAGTGCCCCTCAGCTGTGCTACAAACCTATGCTGCACAGTATTCAACTGGGATCATATGCATCACATAAATGAGGATTAGAGGCAAAGGGAAAGAATGCAAATCATGTTGTTTGCTGGCTGTGCCTTTAGTAATAAAGTCCTTGGTCTCTAACACAGGAATCTTGTGTCTTGTGTCAGCATCTATGAAACAGCAGCAGAGCAACTTATTAACTTGTAAGTAGGTAAATAAAGTTCCAAAACATAACAGTATCTACTACTGAACCCATTCAAAATGTATAGGGAATGTAGTTGGTTGAGACTAAATGATATAATCCACCCTTGGAACTGGGAGTGTCAAACTCTAACCAGAAGTAGGAGGGTAGCAAGGTGGATTCCAGGAGGAAAAATGAAACAGTTACTGAAAGTAGGTAATGAATGGTGTGTTGTGAAGCAAACTAAAATCAAACAAACAAACAAAAAATACAACTACAACTGGCAAGCATATCAAGAACTCAATACTTGGCAGATATTATTATTATTGCTGTTATTATTATTTTAATCATTATTGGTTAAAAGAGGAAGTAGAGAATTGAGATGATTCACATTTTAAAATGCTTCTATATAATCTAGTCATACAAATAATCAGATAGTATTGGATTTACTTTAAATATACACAACTCTGCCTCATTTCTTTGCATGTAAGTATATTTGAAAGTCGAGCAAAATATATTTTCTTATTTGTGTAACACATTTTTTCTATGATAGAAGATACTAATGATGTCACTTATTTGGAAGATTTACATTCTGACAGATTCCATATGACCTTAAAAAATTAATCACTCTGATATAATCTGACACACATCAGATTCTACATCTTTAAAAAGAGATTAGATGTCAATCCAGATTAGTAGCAATTTATTATATTTTCATAGGATTAATGACATTGTTTACATATATTTTAAAATAAGATGATGAAGTCATTTTAATGCCACAAACGACATGTTGAGATGGTACTGAAGTTAGAGACATACATGAACAAAGTACAAAGAAATATGCAAAGGTTTGGCCAGGCCAAGTGGAAGCTGTACCTTATCATCAACAATTGGGGGAATGTTCGCTCTGAATACAGTTTTAAATAATAGAAATAAGGTAGCTCACCACAGCTAGAGATAGATTCCAATGATTAGTAAAATAGTATCCAAATAAGATTCCTTCTTTTATACTGTGGCTTGCATGTGTATCTGTGCCACACATTTGGGACCTGAAACATCATTGTGAAGATAACTAATTCCCATGAATTTGACTGACAGTTCAGTTCCCTTCAGATTTCATAGCAGTTGCATAAAACTGTCAGGAACCAGAGTTTAAAATATAGCAGCAGGCAGGCAGAAAAGGAAAGAGAAGTAACATTTACTTAGTACCTACTTTGTAAGTGATACATTTTGATAGGTAACTTACATGTTATCTCATTTAGCCTTCCCCAAATTTCCTCTGAACTAGAAATTTTCGTTTCTTTTACAAGCAAGGAGTGTGTGTGTGTGTGTGTGTGTGTGTGTGTGAGAGAGAGAGAGAGAGAGAGAGAGAGAGAGAGAAGGAAAATGAGAATGGATAATATGAGAATGAGAATATTGGTCATCATTAAAGTTGGTGGGTGATGGAACCATAGAACCAGAACTGGAAATCATACCTCCAAGAACAAAAGAAACATGATCCTCTATCATATCAATTAAACTCTTTTTTAATGGCACACAGAGTTCATTCCATAAATTACCAAAAATGGAAAAAGTTTGACTATTGTTTTAGGGTTCTGAAATCACAGAGGTCAAAACCAAAATGTACCACTGTACTCATGGTCTGTGCCTAAAGGAGATAGATGAAATAAAGAATTGGTAAATACTAAAGAAGTGATATTTCCCAGAGACAAATCCAGATTGCCTAAGAGAAACAACAGTTTCATCAAGTCAAATGTGCCTGTTTCAAGAACTCTACATGATACGTACAAGGTCACATCATGCATGTACCTCCTTCTAATGAGGGAGATGCCTTTGCACAGTGATTAAGTCGGTGGATTAAGGAACCCAAATGCATGGTTTAGAATCCTGGCTTTGAAAATCACTGGCTATGGGCAATGACCACATAACCATGGGCAAGTTATCCACTCATGCCTTATACCTGTTAAGAAAAGTAGAAATATCTCTGTCCCATATTAGTAATATGACATTTAAGTTCTTTCAGTATTTTTACACACTTTAATAATATCATTTTCATTTACATAAATGTCATAGAGATAGCAATAGTTCAATAACCCTGAAATACAGAAACATCTTTTCATTTTTACTTATAAAGATACAGTGAGCATGTTCTAATTAATAGAAATTAAGTAATTAAAAAATAAAATAATCATTAAATACTACCTCCTTTTGATGGTTATTATAATAGGACAAAACCTTGGAGTTTAACAAAGCAAAATTCTAGATCAGCAACGTTAGTTCAGTCCCATAAACTACTATAAATAGATTTTTGAAATAGACATTAGTAACTAGTTGAGGTTCCCCCCCATTTAAACTAACTAGTAAATTGTTCCACCCTAGCAATATGGTAGAGTAATTGAAAAGTACTAAACTAAATCTTTTAATCTGGCACTATTCCCAATTAAGAGGTCACACTATTTATCAGAATGCCAATTAAATAGAATCCACTGAATTATTCAAGTGAAGAGAGTCTGGTTAAGGAAAGAGTAGAAAGTAAAAAAAGAAAAATAATGTTAAAAACTGATATTACAAAATTGTAAAACAACTTCTTTTCTTGTAAATTATTCCTGTAGATCATCTTATTGAATCCACAAGCAGACTGAGGAACATGCAAAACAAAGATCATAAATAGGCAAAACACAATTCCAACAGCTGTGGACACTTTAAAACTGGGGTCTGCCAAGCATTCCCCTTACCTGCAGCTGCATCTCGTCTCATTTGAAAACCTAGGATGGGCCCATAAAAATAAAATTGATGACAGCATCGATTTCTCTGAGAGTTTTAATCCTTTCCCTCTGATAGCATCTTCTCCAAAGTGAGAATCCCTAGAATCATCACAACCAACATCCGGTTACATTCCAGTTCAAAATGAAATAAAACTGACTCCACTCTTAATTGGAGATATATTCACATTTTCCTTTCATTTTTCTGACAAAGGCACAGGAGGGATTGAGGGGAAGGGTATGGCAAACCGAGTGATGGGTTCTTGCAAAAATGGCCAGCCTTTGAGGAGGATGGAAGGTCAACTGGGATTTGCTTGGGCAAGATACCATTTTTCTCTTATTTTCTGAAGCACAGACAAAAGGAAACTGATTGCCCAGTTGTTTGCCATTAGCCTATAAATTCCCCAGGGGTCATTTTCTCAGCATCTAGCCCACCATCCAACACACCTGAGGGGTAGCAGTACATAGAAGTTAGGAGTAGGAACTGTGGCACTCAGTCACTTGACAGCTGTGTGACCTCAGGCAATGGTTTCCTCACTTCACTTTCTTTAGTTTCCTCCTCTATAAAAGGGAGGGGGGATAGTAGTACTTCCATCACAAGGTTGTTATGAAGATGAAATAAGTTAATATTTGCAAAGTTCTTAGAACAATACTTGCAATACTTTCACATAGTGAGTTTTCTCAGCATTCAACAAAATGTAGTCATACTAAATTGTTGGATTTATTAGGACAAGGCAAAGCCTTGAAGTCATTGATATTGGTATTGAGACCATTGCCTATCTCTGGAGAGCCTATCTCCCAACTTTTGTTCTTCTGGAGTCTTCCTTATATGAGCACTTCACATACCAACTAATTTTTCTAAAGTACAAGTTATTAATGACTTAAATTATTAATTCCTTAATTCTCAGTGTGTTGGCTTTGTAAGAGAAATTACAGTGATTCTGTAACTTGGCTGTACATCAAACACACCTGGGGAATCTTTTGAAAACATAAACTCCTAATGCCCAGCTTTAGAAACTCTTGCAAATGAGGCTCAGGCATCATTTTTAAACAATTTTCCACAGGACTCTGACATTGGCAGTTTCACTAACTGGTATTTGAGGAACTTCATGTATAGAAGATTTAAAAGACTTCAGAAAGGAAAATACTGAATTTTTTGGTGGAAAAATTTTGGGTACTGTGGTTAGTCTGTTGGTGGTGGAGGAGTTTTTTGTTTTTTGTTTTAGTTGTTAAAATTGCACCATGCCATCATCTGAATTGCTTGGTACTCCTCTCCTTTCCCTACATGGTTCTTCAGAAACCTTCTTGCAAATCTTCCAAGTACAAGAGCATTGTCGTCAACCTCTCTTTTACTGGCATCATTTTTAACAGTAATAAATATTTATTCTGACATTGTTCCTCTTTAATATTCTTCCAGCAAATGCTTCTCTCTAAGGGAATCAGACTTATTAAAGGAGTACATTTCTATAGTTTTCCTTTCCACATCCTTCAATATTTCCTTGGGTCTTGGTCCATGCTCCATCAGTTATTTAAAATTAAATAATGACTATAAAATATGATTAGCCTTAACCTCTTCTTCTGCATCTTTTTCTGGCCATCTCACTAGAGATTGCAATATAAAATATCATATGCAATATAAAAATAAAATTCACAAAGTGCTTTGAGATTCCTAAGCAAAAGGGGGTCTTTCTCTTGGGTATTTTAGTTCATTAACTGTTATAAGGAACAGAGAATATGCTGAGGCCTGCAGAAGCTGTGGCTGTGACCATCAGGTTTAGTATGATATTGATGACAGTGACTGTTATTATCTCCATCATCCTTACTATGACCTCCTGACTGTACAGCTACAGGTGAAGCAACTTCAAAGGAGTGGCTTATTAGTGTTCAGATGAGAAACCATAGGGTCTTACTGAATATTTAAGGCTATGATAAAAAAATGAAATGGAGGACTAATGACTCGAAAAAAATTAAATGATAGATATGACTGTAAAAGTAGTATGCAAGGTCTATATCTCATACTATATCAAGTCAATATTTAACTTAGGTAGAAAAGTATAGTAGTTAAACATCAAAGAATAACTCAAATAGATGTAGTGTTTCATTTGTTTCCCATAGGCTGCATAAAACCAGAAAAACATTGACCAATAATATGGAATACAAGACAACTTTCCAAGAACTTTTCTGGAGTAGAAAACACTTTTTATTTGGTCAAAAGTGTTAGAGAAGGAAAAAGAGAAGAAGAACCAATGACTATGAGCCCAAGTTTACTTAATTTATTTCTTACAATCTTCAGTAATAGATAATGAAATATTTTTAGTACTAGAGACAATTTCTGTTTTTTACAAGTCACACTTTTTCACTCCCATTTACCATAATATTTTATCACTACTTAAAGGTTACTTTTTTTTTTTTTTGAGTTGGAGTCTCAATCTCTCACCCATACTGGAGTACAATGGCCGCTCCCGGCCACTGCAGCCTCGACCTGCCGGGCTCCGGCAATCCTTCCGCCTCAGCCTTTCAAGTAGCTGGAACCACAGTTGCGCGCTACCACACCCGGCTAATTTTTTGATTTATTGTAGAGATGAGGTCTCATCAAGTTGCCCAGGCGTGTCTCGAACTCGCGGGCTCAGGCAATCCACTCACCTCGGCTTTCCAAAGTGCTGGGATTACAGGCTGAGCCACAGAGCCGGCCTCTAAAGGTTACTTTCAAGTTAGAAAACATATATTTTAGTATTCAGTAGGTTAAAAACTCAATCTTCTTAAAAATCAAGGATTAATGTACAACATGACTATAAATATTTTCATTTTGCATCTTTGTTTCAATTACTTCTCCCTAATAATGTTTTATTTATTTTACAAATCTTCTTAAATTTTGATAGCAAATTTTCAACTGTGGATTCTTAAATTAACATTTTTGTTTGAAAGAATTGTATTCATTTTATTTTATCACTGGAATGATGCATTATTTGTAGAGTAACATATCTAGACAAGTATTATTGGTTAAGAATACTTTTTAACAACAGAAATGTTATTTTAAAAAGCTCTTTAAAAATTTTTTTTCTTTTACCTTGGGATTTTCCCTTTAATAAATCTAGAATGAGTCATTATTCATACTGGCCTGTAAATCCCCATCTTTGTTGTTAAGTGTTGAATATCATTTGTCCTTCTTAAAGTCCGAATCAATAATCTCATAGTCAGAAATTTTTAGTATGAAAATGAGAAGACATTGAGAAATATTAATTTATTTCAAATATTTAGGGAGGTATTTGGCAGCACTGGTTATTGATATATTTGTTAAACAAATTCCTTCTAGGATCTGATTTTCATATGAGTACATGAGTCTTCAGGTTATCATGAAAATTGCTCTAAATTTTATAAATCATATAACGAATGACAGACTGATATTTCTAGTTGATTTACTCATTGTTTGAAAAGTAACTAAATTAAAAATCTACCTATCTTTTCTGAATTTCCATTTGCAGAATTTTTTCTACCTCGGTGTCTAAAGCTAAGGACAAAGATTCACCAAAACTATAAATAAAATAAAGTATTAGCATAACTTAGGGGAAAATCTTATTTTGTAGGTGGAGAAACTTCTATCCATATGGCATCAAATATTTTTACAAACATGGAAATGAACTTAAGATACAGTTGTTAGTGAACAAATACTGCTTGGGGAATATGCAAATCAATGTTAATATTCTCATTCACACAAAAAATATTTTAAATTGCCTACAGCCTAGAACAGGGAAAGAGGCCAGCAAGGAAGGTGGAAAGTCAAGAGAGGAAAGTGTTTCTATGAAGAGAAGTGCTCAACTTTGCAAAATGCCTATGAGAAATTTAGTAAGATGAGGAAAATTGAGTAACTAGTTAATATAGGTTGTTGCTGAACTAATGCACAGCAAGTAGTGTACAGTTTCAGGAGAGTAGAGGGGTAAAGGCCAACTGAATGATCCAAGGAGAGAATGGAAAGGAGAGAAAACAGAAATAGCAACGTAGTCAATATTTTTGAAAATTCTTTCTATAAAACTGAGCTGAGCAGTATGACAAGAACTGTAGGAAGAAATCAAGGGAACATATTCATGCTAGAGGGGATAATTCAGTACAGAGGAATAAATAGATAAACAAAATGTTTTTATTTTAAAGACATGGGGTATGATTTAGGGTTAGGTACATAAGTAATCATCATACAGGTAAAGTTTGGGCCTCCCACTGGTCCTCACATCACCTGTTTGAGATCAGGGAAGAATTTTCAAGATGAGAGTTATGGATTAGGAGAGGCATGGGCTCAAGAGCAGGTACTGAGAGCCTGGCTTTGATAGAAGCAAGGAGACATCATCTCTTGAGGTGGACAACATGAGAAAATGGGTGCACAGAAGGTGATTTGCATCTTGGGATGGAGATTGGCTGAAGAGATATGAAAATGGTGACACAGCTTCATTTTGGAGAATGGGAAATTAGCATCTATTAAAGTATAAGAATAACCAATCAGTACTGAATACCTAGTTAGGATTTGTAATCCTGAGTTTAAGCTGGGATAAGTCAGGAGAAGTTCATGCTTTTCTTCAGGCTCATTCAGCTGCCCATGTGGAATAAGAAATAGTGGGATAACCAGATTTAGAGGTTTTTTTTTTTTTTTTTTTTGGTAGGGGTGGAGTGGGGTAGAGGAGTAAAATGGAATAAGAGAGGAAAAAGAGAATTAAATTTTTTAAAAATTACGTACTTATAGTGCTGTAATATGAAATACCAGCTGAATAAGAAAATAAGAGACAAAATAAGAGAGATTATAAATAATGAACAAGAGTAAAGATCGATGATTTGGAGAACTAGGTAAGATCGAAGCACAGCTGGAGTGGGAATGAGAGAGAAAACTGAGTATTAAGATTGAAAAATCAGATACAGAAAATTGGGAGAGCAGTATAGTTGCCAATGATAACAAGGTCAAAGGTCCACCTCTGGGAGTGGGTAGCTGTTGCATGACAGATAAAAGGACACCTAAGATGAAGAGGGTCAATAAACCGTGAAGCCAGAATGTTGGATGAGTTTCTCATGAGGATACTAAAATCATTCTTAAAAAATAACAGATATAGGTATGGAGTCACATTAAAAAAAAAAACTCCCATAAATAAGAGGAAGGGACCAGGAGTTTAGGAGATGACCGCTACTAGAAAGGTAGTCTAACGTGAGCTTCAGGTCTGAGTGTTTCAACGAGAGAAGAGAAGTGATATGGAACACAAAAAGAACAGAGACACCAACTTCACTACCTAACCCCAAGACTTACCTACATTAGTGACCTAATTATTTTCTTTGTATCCAAATAATCCATATCATGTGGACAACACAAAATCTATCCATCAATTTTCACAGCTAGAAAAGCATAATACTTTATTTGAGTTTAACCTTCTTGTCTCATTTTTATTCTATTGCATAAACCTCACTCACAGAGGCACCCTAGAGAGTAATTAGCTATTATACATAAAGTATTTGGAATTATTATACATTCAAATCCATTATTCATTTTAAGATTTGTCTTGTATAAAATAAAATTTGACACATCTTAGAGTACTGCATTGGGGGACTACAGAATTGTGATATAATGATAAAAAGGTAAGACTAGGAAGGAACTCTATTCTCAGAGGTAATAAGAATGCATGCTCACCCCTTTCCTCTCTCAAACTGCAAACATAACAATTTAATGCTAAAGAACTGATCTTCCCTTTGGTTGAGTGAAGCCAATAATGCAAAATAACCAGCATATCTGGGGTACAATTTACAGGAACAACTCACAATACATACACCTTCCAGTTTTTTTGACAAATGTGTTGACTCTGTTGACACCCTATGATAGATCCATTTCTGTCTTTTTTTTATAGTGTATCTCACAAGGAGGATAAGCAGAAAACATATTACACAACAGTTTGTTTTTTCATTTCACGTTCATGATTACTCAAGTCACAAGTGACATATGAGCCAAACCAGTAATATATGTCTGTGCCTGACAGAGGACATTTGTCATCTTGCGGGTCTGGGGGTACAGTTTCAGCAGCAGGTGTTGTGAATCTCAGTGAAGTGAAACAAGCTTCCAAACTCACTTCTCAGGTCTGACATACTTCAGAGTGCTTCATGGCACCAGAAATAAAAGAAGTTTTGCTCTTCTATTGTCTAAAATTTCTCTGACTCATGGAGGGTCTTTCATTTGTTTCTAGACTCTGTAAGCTTGACTAAATCATTTTAATGTGGTGGGGTTTGTCTTTAGATTAGAGCCTGGTTACCTAATTCACCTTCGCTATCTTTGGCTTCACCTCCTCCTGCTGCACACCCTTGATCTTGTTGGATCACAGCAACGTAGGGCAATTTCTGCACACAAATGGTTATGCATATCTCCACACATTCCAGCTACTTGGAATGTTTTCTTTCTAAAGCCACCCGGAACCTTCCAACACATCCTTCAAGATTCAGCCAAAGCACTGCCTTCTTTGTGAAACTTTCCAGTCTACCCTTATTCTGTCAGATAGTCATTTCCTCTCCTTTTGAGGCATGTGAACGGACATCAATTATTGGTAAGGTGGTCATGTAATAGATTGCCCAAACCAGGGCACTTTTGAAAGAGGTGCACTGTTAATAATTAATTACACTGAGACATCAGGCATAAAGTATGACTGTCCTGGCTAATTAAGATGTGTGGTCATCCTAATTATAGCATGTATGGCATTGTGTTGTGGACTCACCCTTCCCTTGCAACCAAACTATAAGGGCAGGGCTGAGTTTTTATAACTTGTAAAATGGTTAGTGGCCACTAGATCCTTAGTGGATAGTTATTGCTTTACTATTACCTGTCTTCTATTAAAGGTTTCTTTAGGGAATTACTCTGCTCCACTCTTTGTAGGCTTCTAATTCCCATCCATGGGGGCTTGAGTGGAGCAAAATCCAACCTCCCTTATCCCACATGGGTGGCACAATGTTTCAGGATCTGCTGATCAGAGTGTCACAAGTCACTGACCAGCCCTTGGGCAATTATTAATTCAGATCTGCACATGTTGGTTCAATAAGAGCCAATCTTGTGGATTTTGTTCAAACTATGAGAAGAGGAAGTCTAGTTCCCACTTTGCTTGCCACACTGTAAGCCTGGAACTCCTCAGCTTTAAGGAGAGATTTTTATGAGAATGAAGCCAACACTGAAAAAAAAAACAGAAGCAAGACATGAATTTCCCAAAAAGCCACTGAGTCACTGGAGCTTTTTGTTTGTTTGTTTTGGTTTTGTTTTGTTTTTTACAGTCTTGACTGATGCTAGATTTTTTTTAACCATGCACTTTTGAATTACATGAATCCATAAGTTCCCTTTTTGCCGAAGTCAGTTTGGATTGTATTTCTGTCCTTTGGAGGAAAAGCAACAATTTCTGACAGACAAGCCCTGGGTCACAGGAGGCCCTTGATAAGTATGGTGGGTCTTTTGTATCCATGGGTTCTGTATCATCTACAGACTCAACCGACTATAGATTGAAAATACTCTAAAAAAAATGGATGATTGCATCCTTATTGAACATGTGCGGAGTTTTTTTCCTGTCATTATTTCTGAAACAAAAGAATTTATCTATCTACACAGCATTACTTTTGTATTAGCAATACAAAAGTATTAGTCATTACTTTGTATTAGTATTAGTGATACTAATTACCCTGTATGAGGTACCATAAGTAATCTAAAAGTTATTTGAAGTATACAGGGGGATGTGTGTAGGTTATATGCAAATATTGTGCTAGTTTATACAAGGGAGTTGAGCAACCATAGATTTTGGTATCTGAGGGAGTCCTGGAACCAATCCTTCAGGAATATGGGGGTTGGAGGATGACTATACTGGTTGAACAAGTTGAATGAATGGAACAGTCACTTGCGAGTGGTCTCAGGACTGTGAATAACTGGAGGTAATCTCCCACCTCCTATCTACAGCTCTCTAGCCTATCTCCAAGTTATTTCCAGTAATTTAGGAGAGTTCTGCCCTAGCACTATTTTCCTTCTAGCAGAGATACTAGGAGAGTCAACGCAGGCTCTAATTCCTGTTTGCTGTGTTGTTTTTCTGTTTTACAGCTACTTTTTGCTGTTGATGACTTGGTAGTAACTTAGGGACAGCTGGTGAAGCTAAAGGAGGTGTTACTTCCAGTTGAAGAACAGAAGTAATTGGAGATGTGAAATATACCATCGGGATGAAAATTATCTTCTCTCCTTCTACTTCTTCCTACTTTACTTTACCAAGACAAAGGAACTTTGACTTAACTACTTTAACTAGTACATAAACGCTTTAGACTGCCAATTTGATTTCATTTACCCCCAAATCACAGACCTTAGGTTTCCTCTAATCTAAGAGGACTTATATAACAATATTTATAAAGGGAAAATATTTTAGGGGTCTCAAATACCAAGACCTACGAAACACTTTTATGGTAAGAAGGACATGAATATTGTTTTGATCATTATCTAAACAAATTTTGCCTGAAATAAAAAATGCACTGACCTCATGTGCTTAGCATCATAATAAACCCAAATTAATTCACTTAGTAGTCTATCAGTTCATTCTAGATCTGGGAGCAATGAATCTGAGTGGAGTTGTCTGGCAAAATTTGACTTGAGAATCTAGATCTAATGTATCCTTCTGAGAGCTGGAAAGGGATGGAGCATAGAGAATGTAATTTTGATGAAACACGTATAAACATCCACTTGAAATAATTGTATTTGGGGGATTGTTGGATAATTATTCTCTCTTATTCCCCTGATCTAAGCATCAAATAGTGCTAACAATAATATATAAAATGACAGGCTAATGTCCTACTCAACCATCAGTTATTTAACTAACTTGGTTCTAATGACCCTCTTATATGTAAGGAGTTCTAAGGCCACATTCGAGAGACCAAAGGATTCTTCCTCATCCTTATGCTTTGCCTACATGGCTTACATTACCTCATGGGACTACTGAATTCCCATGCCCAAAGCCCATATGTACATAGCTGAAAAGCTTTTTTTAACACCATAAATAGATAGTGTAATTCCCTATCTTAAATATGTTCACTGGACTTTCATTCCCTTAGAATAAAATTCCAAAACTAAAAATAAAAATGCCATATGATCCAGCAATCCTTCTTATTCAAATAAAGTGTATTCATCCAAAGGAATTGAAGTCATGATCTCAAAGAAATATTAGAACTCCTATGCTCATTGCAGCACTATTCATAGCAGCCAAGATGTGGAAACAACTTAATACCCATAGGGGGATAAATCAATAAAGAAAATGTGGTATATACATGCAGTGAAATATTATTCGGCCTTAAGAAAGGAAGATCTACAATGTAGGATATCATGGTTGAACCTTGAAGACATTATATGAGTAAAATAAGTCAGTTATAAAAGGATAAATACTATATAAATCTACTTATGTGAAATATACAAAATAGCCACAGTCATAATGAAATGGTTGCCTGGGACTAGGGGGAGAGGAAAATTGGGAGTTACTAATCAATAGGCATAAAGTTTCAATGCAAAGATGAATAAGTTCTAGAGATCTACTCTACAACATTGTACCTATATTAAACAATAATGTATACTTAAAAGTGTACTAAGAGGGTAGATCTCATGTCATGTATTCTTATCACAGTAAAATAAAACTTAAAAACTCTTAACTTCTATAATGCTCTGCCTGCCTGTCTCTTCTACACTCAGCTCTTATTACTTTTACTTCCCTCATTAAACTCCAGCCAGAGTCTTAATGTCTCCTGTATTGTGTTCATTTCAGCCTCAGAGCCTGTTCGCATGCTATCCCTTCTGCCTGAAGGTTGTTCCCTTCCCCTCCATAAAAATACCACACATGTGTGCACACACAAGCATACACACACACACACACACACTCACCTTTTTCTAGCTTTAAAGTCTTTATTGCATTTGATAATTGCACACTGGTGTGCTTAGTTATTAAATGTTTCTCCTCACTAGCATGTAAGTTCTAGGAAAGAAGGTGGGGACCAGATGTATTTTGCTTACCATTCTGTTCCCTGGTACGTAGAAGATAACCTATAATTAGTTGTTGAAATATAACAGGATAAAGTCATGTGATGGCATAGAGTTCACATGTTCACACCACTGGGCTCAGGACCATCATTCTTATTCCCAGTGACCGCTAAGTGACCCCAGGAGGGTCATCCTCTCCTTGCTCATCCTGGGCACTAACCTGCTCCAAAGAGGATTTTTAAAACTCATAAAAGTTAGGCTAGCAGGAGCAATAGATATATTAGTTTGCAAATGAGAAAAATATGAGGCTTATAAAGCTGAAGTGACTTACTTTGGGAGGGATCACTTCTTCGCCACTTCTTTGGGGTCTCTGATGAGAGAATTTTTTCTAAACACTCTGAGCCTCTTACTCTACCTCTTCTCGCTCCTTAGAGGTAGAGAGTGTTAGTTGATTAGCCCCTCAGCCCCTCTCTCTCACTGGGGTCTGTCACAGGACATATACATTCCACACTGCTCCTCCTTGACTTTTGAGGGTTAGGCTCTACACCCTGGTGAGGGCTGCAGCAGTTTGGTTGTACGTCTGTCTGGGGCAGTGAGGTAGATTTTCTAATTCTGGGTTCAGTATTTGCAGGGTCATGATACGTGCTCACATAAGCCCTGTTCCCAAACCTAGATTTTATCAGTTTAAAAGCTAAAACTGCCTGCTTTAGAAGGTTCATAACTGGGTTAATTTAGTCCCTTGTATCCCAACACCAAAGTCCCACAGTTGATCACTGTCAGAGTTAAGGACTAGAATTCAAATCTTTCCAAGCTCCAGATCTGATTTCCAATGTGTGACGCCCATACCTTGGCCAGTTCCCTGACAACTCACTTTCAGTCACTCAAATGAATCCGCTACAATCAGCACCCCTAACAACTCAGAGCCACAGGGGCAAGATTGTCCTTCAATCCATGTTTTTCCCAAGTGAATTTTGATTAAAGATGTATTTATAATGATTTCGCATGAATATGTTTTGTGACTAATGGGATGTTTATAAAGCCAACTGAATAGGAAAATTGGGTAATGATCGGATAAATGGGATAAATATAAGTATTTCATCATAGGTGAGTCAGGTTATTAATAAATATTTCAACAGCAATATGATCATTTTTGCTTTCCTCAAGTTTGTCAAGTTTCTAATATTTTTCTGGTTTATTTTACACTATCTATACAGCTATCATTTCATCTTGAATTTCTCTGGACATGAGATCAGAATATTAATCCTCTTCTGGTGGCTGTATATTTCAGTTAATCATTGACTAGGAAAAGAATTGTACTCCGTTCTGTTCTTATTGTCACTTAATACTTACAATATCATATTTTAATTGACTAACAAGTGGGCCTTTTCTATATGCAAGTAGAATATATAAATTATGGTATATGATTATGACCTTCTTCCCTGGTCATTCTAGAAATGGGAAGAAGAGAAATTTACTCACAATGAAAAAGTAAAAGAAACACATTTCTCCTTCAAAAAACCCTAACTATTCTATTGTTATACCTTAAGCAGAAAGAAAAAACAACAATAAAAATATATATCACATAAACTTGAAGAGCAAACAAACAAAAGCAACTCTCATGAAGCCATGTTAGTTTATTTGAAAAGGGTAAAGCTATTTTATGCTGTGCATTTGGGGGGAGCAATGAATCAATGAATGGTTTAACATAAGTATCATTTCCTTTTCCATTAGGAGACTGACCTTCTAAGTTTTTTTTTTAATGTGTCAAGCTGGTATACGTCCTTCTCAGGTTGGAGGCTATATTTCAGAAATTCTTGTGTTTTGAGTATAGCTAAATATAGAGTTTTGATTTCTCATATTTTTCTTTCTTTTTATTTTATCAACCAGCCAACAACAATATACAAAGAACACCCTCTGGATATAGAAATGTGCCAGATCTTGAAGAGATCAGAAAAAATTGTTTCTGTGTTCTAGTTCCTACAAGCTCAAAGCTTACCATTGGATTGGAGAGAAACACACGTGACTTGACATTCCTTTTGTCTATTTTATGCCACAGCACTACTTTCATAACACAAAAACTAGCTCCAGTTGAGATCATTGTATCTCTTGATTTTTCCTCTCTCAGTTGGGAGACTCTGAAGGACTACTGAAGGAGAGAGAGATCTTAAGACACAGGGACTTGAACTTGATACAAGTTTCTCTCACAGATGATAGTTCATAGATAGGAATTCCAGGCTGGGGTAGTGACTCTGCACCACGAAATTATTTAGGGACTCGGATTTCTTTCATTTTGTGTTCTACTATCCTTTGGAGTGTTGCTCATATTTTTATGGTCAAAGACTGGCTGATGCCACATAATGTGCTTTAGTCTTCAGAAAGTAGAGATTAAGTCTAAAATATGCAACTTAACTTTATGTAAGGGAAACAGGCACAACAATATTTACCAATATCCAGTTCTTTTCTATGTATGGACCACAGCGGATTGCACTTCACTCCTTGTAATTAGACATGGCTATGTGATTAGTTTTGAGCCAATATAGCATGAGTCACTTCTGTGCTGAAGTTTAACTTGCCAGTGCTTAATCCTTCAGCCACAAAACACATGTTGATGTGGCGGTGCTACAAGATAGAAACCCATGGAAATCCTGAGCAATTGCAGAGATGACAACTGCCCAAGTGTGTCATCTGGGTTTGCAGTAATTTTTGTGAGTAAGAAATAAACTTTTGCTGTTTGTTCCATAGCATAACCTATCTTATATTCTGTCTATTACAGCAGATGATGTGAAAATCGTACACATTATTTCTGCCCACGTCTTATCGCTGAGAACATAGTCACATGGATATACCTGGTTCAAGGGCTAGCTGGGCTGTTTATACTCCATTACCATGGAAACAGAGGAGCTCAGATAGTGGGTGGGGGGTCAGTTAGAAGTCTGCCTCACTTCCTTGCTCAGCCTCACACTTGCTTGGAATGCCCTCCTCCCACTTCTCAGTCTGTGCACATCCCACTCATCCACCACAGCACAGCCTTCTGAAAACTTCTTGATTCCAGTTTCTCTAAGTTCTGATTGCTCAATATTTATAATCTTTTATTATGTGATTCATTCAAAAGGGTTATGGACTATTTATCCACCTTCAGGCATTGTGCTAGACACTGGGTATATAATGGTGACATAACTTCCAACTTCCAAAGCATGCAGCTTCCACATGCCTACTCAAAATACACAGTTAATAAATACTCCTTGATTAAACATACGAATATATCAGCAATACGTCAGCACAGAATTAAATGTGTTTTTTTTTATTAATCAGTATTTTTTATTATCATATTGTGGGGTACAGTTAAGGATTAGATATACAAATATGCTTCGTTCAGACACCCTTGGTGATAAAAGGTGTCTCCCCATCCCCAGGCAGATATTGAGTATCATTAAT
>CAUYQG010050830.1:0-20238 GCA_963574415.1 Tarsius wallacei | reverse complement strand
GGCCACCACAGCCTCAACCTGCTAGGCTCAGGCGATCCTTCCACCTCAGCCTTCCAAGTAGCTGGAACTACAGGCGCGCGCTACCATGCCCAGCTAATTTTTTTTTTGATTTATTGTAGAGATGAGGTCTCGCCAAGTTGCCCAGGTGGGTCTTGAACCCGCGGGCTCAGGCAATACACTCACCTCAGCCTCCCAAAGCTAGGGATTACAGGCTCAGCCACTGAGCCCGGCTCCTTCTTCTTTTAAGGCTGAATAGTATAAGAGAGAGAGAGAGACATTTCTTTATCCATTCATTCACTCATGGGCACTTAGGTTATTTCCGTATCTTGTCTATTGTGAATAACTCTGCAGTGAACATAAAAGTACAGATGTCTCTTCGACATACTGGTTTCATTTCTTTTGGATATATACCTAGTGATGGGATTGCTAGATCATATGGCAACAGTTCTATTTTTAATTTTTGAGAAAACTCCACACTGTTTTTCATAATTTCTAGACCAATTTATATTTCTACTAACAGTATACAAGGGTTTCCTATTCTTGATATCCTCACCAACACCTTTATCTTTTGACTTTTTTATAATAGCCATTCCAATAAGAATGAGATATCACATCATGGATTAAGTTTGCATTTCTCTAATGAGCATTTTTTTCGTATACCTGTTGGTCATTTATATGTCCTCTTTGAGAATAACAGTTCAGGTCCAGTGTTTAACCAGGTTGTTTTCTTGCTCTCAAGTTGTTTGAGCTCCTTATAGATTTTGGATACTTACCTCCTACACATGATTTGAAAATACTTTCTCCCATTTCATCTTGTCACTCTGTTAATTGTTTCTTTTGCTATACATAAGTTTTTGAAATTTGATGCAGTCCCATTTGTCTATTTTTGCTTTTGTTGACTATGCTTTTGGGGTCATATCCAAAAAAATCTTTGCCCAGACCAATGTCATGGAGCTTTTCCTCAATGTTTTCTTCAGTAGTTTTACAGTTTTCTATTACATTTAAGTTTTTAATCTATTTTGAGTTGATTTTTTTGTATGTGGTGTGAGATGAGTTCAATTTCATTCTTCTGCATATGGATATCAAGTTTTCTCAGAATCCTTTATTGAAGAGACTGTCCTTTTCTCATGTGTATTCTTGGCACCATTGTTGAAGACAATTTGATTACAAATACTTTGTATTTGTTCTAAAGCTTATTTAGAATAGCTTAGACCTCTAAAGCACTGTGATTTTTTTGTGAAACATAGAAAGACTCAATCTCCTCCCTGAGTTAACAATCTAAATGTAAAAATACAATCACAAAAAATAGTAATATTTAGGAACATATTTTCAGCTAGAAAGTTGTTCATGAAGACTGGGAATTTATAAATCATAAATTAAAATATAAAAATATTTCATAAAAATATGAAAATGTTTTTGCAATAGTTACTACAAAGTTAAGCTACAATCTTGAAGAAAATATTTACAAAGTAGACAGTGAGTTAATATCCATAATATAAAAAAAGAACTTCAAATATGAATATGAAATTGTCAACTAGATATGTAAATGAGGAAAGGTTATAAATAGAAAATTAATAGAACAATTACACATTGCCATTAAATATATAGAAAGATGCTCAGCCTAGCTATTAGTCAAATAAATAAAAGTTATAACAATGATAGGCACAATTCTTTTCCTCATCAGATTTTCAAAATTTAACAATATTGATAATGAACACATTCAGTGTTAGCAAAGATATGGAGAAGCATGTATTCTTCCACCTTGTTGGTAGGAGTGTCATTGACACAAACTTTTTTTTTTTTTTGAGTTGGAGTCTGACTTCGTCACCCAGACTGGAGTGCAGTGGCCGCTCCTGGCCACCACAGCCTCGACCTGCTGGGCTCTGGCGATCCTTCCGCCTCAGCCTTCCAAGTAGCTGGAACTACAGGTGCACGCTACCACGCCCGGCTAATTTTTTTTTTTTTAATTTATTGTAGAGATGAGGTCTCGCCAAGTTGCCCGGGTGGGTCTCGAACCTGTGGGCTCAGGCAATCCACTCACCTCAGCCTCCCAAGGTGCGGGATTACAGGCTGAGCCACCGAGCCCGGCTGACACAAACTTTTAAAAAGAAATCTAATAGCACTATTAAGAAATATAAAATATATGTAACCTTTTTCCCACAACCTCACATTTTTAA
Organism: Tarsius wallacei; assembly: GCA_963574415.1. Lineage (NCBI taxonomy): Eukaryota > Metazoa > Chordata > Mammalia > Primates > Tarsiidae > Tarsius > Tarsius wallacei. Next base: position 18,061 of record CAUYQG010050830.1, on the reverse strand, counting down.
AAGCAGTCTGTCTAGAGGAAGAAATGTGCTAGAGCATAATAACTTATATTCAAGTATGATAATGAATTTTGTAATAGGAATAATTGGGAGTAGCCTGGTACTTGCTTACCTTCCTGATGAGGCTTGGGAATTAGCTGCAACTGATGATTATTTGTTGTAGTGATAGGGCCTGGTTGAAACCTGAGCACCCTTCCTTTTTCTCTCTCTTCAGAACCTACACTGTGTCCCCAGCACAGCTCTAGTGTTTGGTTTTCTCCCCCACTACTCTTCGAGGTTAGGGAAACCTATGCCAGTTAACTGATGACATGTTACTCAGCAATTTTGGGGAGATGAATAATTAAGCACCAAAATGTAAATGATGATTGTCTACAGGTGGCAATTCAAAGAACTTTTGTTTTCTTCTTTGGGTTTTCCTGTATTATTTGAATATTATACAATAAGCATGTATACAGTCTTTGCAGTGGAAAAAATAAAATTGTTTTCTAAAAGGAAATAAGTTATAGTCATAAGTGGGTTGTGTTATACTATTCTGGTTATGTGTTAGTCTTTTCAGCTACAGAACCCTCTGCCTTTTATATTTTCATCACTTAAGAAAATATATTGGCATATAGTCCATTGGGGTTGGAAAGTCTCATCAAATAAAAATTTAAATATTATTGATTACATGTTTTAGATTTTCAAACTTGATTCATCTGATACAGCAGATACTGATGATAATATTTTTGAGAAGGAACCAGAGAAAGATATTAAAATTTCAGAAAGCTATAGTAAGTATTATTAAATTCAATAAAGATTAATTAATATAAAATACAAACTTTGAACCAACATGAACTATATTTATATCTTTAAATACATTTTTGATTTGTGATATTTTGTTTCTGTAGTATATTTTCTTCATGTGTTTACTTAAAATTTGTATAGTATTACCACATGTTATATTACAGTATATATATAACATAATATATATATTATTATGTTATAAAAGTACTAGGGCTTAAATAGTTTTCCAGTTTATAAAAGAATCAAGTAGATATTAAAGGTAGAAATAAATAATGATATGAAAAGGAGCAGTGGCAATCTACAACTTGCCACTGGTATTGCTTCAGAATTGGGACTCTAAACAGCCTGCACATTCCCAGGCCAAATCATAGAACCCAAGCAGATTCATCTATAATGAATTGCACATCCATAATATAACAGACACATTGCTTTGTGCTAGGGCAACAAAATGTGTATATGACCTTGTCAGTCTCCTGGAGGAGCCTTGACCATTGCTTTTCCTACTTCAGATTGAACCTTATAGTAACACATTCACCAATAGTACATTTATGATGCAGACTTTAAAAGAAACTTCTGCTGCTGCTTCTACTTTCCTGAATTTTGTATGTCATTTTTGGAAGAGTATAGTAATTGGATATTATAAATTTCCTTCATGGAGCTCCAAGGCCAACGCTGGGGCAGGTATTCAGTCAGTAAGAGCCGTCTTAGCAATAGTGGCTATATGGATCCTAACTCTACTCTTGAATTCTTCTGGGATATTTTAGTGTCTTTAAGTGATTAATTATTTTCTGTCTGCATAGTGACCTATTCATACCTCCCCTATCCTGATCATAGACTTTTCTAAAGCTGTAGAGCATGGTGATGGGTGTAGAGTATGTGCTGTGGTCTGAATGTTTGTCCCTCCCCCCATCCCAAATTCATATGTTGAAATCCTAACTGCCAAGGTGATGGTATTAGGAGGTGGGGCCTTTGGGAGGTGATTAGGTTATGGGGGCAGAGTCCTCATGAATGGGATTAGTGCATTTATTTTAAAAGGCTCAAGAGAGTCCCTTTGCCCCTTCCACCGTGTGAGGACAAAGAAGGCATCCTTCTGTGAAACAGGAAGACAGCCTTTACCAGACACACTGAATCTGCTAGTGCCTTAATCTTGGACTTCCAGGCCTCCAGAACTGTAAGGAATACATATCAGTTGTTTATAAGCTACCAGTCTAAGATACTTTGTTACAGCAGCCCAGACAAACCAAGGTAGTGTGAAAAGAGGACTAAATGGGTTCCAAGTGTAATACACTCTAAACTCTGTCTGAGTCTTACTTCAAAGGGCATGTATTTCTCTTCGCTGTTCCCCAGGGGCAACATATCTAAAAAATATTCCAAGGTAGAAAGAGCAAACTCACAAATCGTATTATTATGCAACAGGTAAAATCATGTATCTTTCTCCTAAACAAATTTTAAGGGTTAATTATCCAGTTCAACAATCTAAGAATGTCTAAACAATGCTTCAAGTGTTATTAAGTATATAGTATAGATATTTGTTGACATTTAATATGTATTGGAGGCTACATATAAAAACAATTACTCTAGTATTTTTCACTTTTCATCTTAGCAAATATTTTCTAAATAAAATATAACATTCACAAGATAGTAATGAAAGAAGACTGGCATTATTCTCAGTTACATTAAAAATAATTTTCTCTCCAGATTTTGATTGGCAGTGGATTATCTTAGATGGTCCAGTGGATACCTTTTGGGTAGAAAATTTGAACTCTGTGCTAGATGACACTAGAACATTGTGCCTAGCAAACAGTGAGAGAATAGCTTTGACTAGTAAAATAAGAGTGATTTTTGAAGTAGACAGTCTCTCTCAAGCCAGTCCTGCTACTGTCAGCCGATGTGCCATGGTCTATATGGTAAGTTTTCAAAAACAAATTGTTTAACAAAGCAAATGTGTTATTTAAGATAGTAATTATTCATTTTTTGCTTGTTTTATTTTTACCTTTGGCTCTAGCAGGGTAACCCCAATAGCTCGGAAGCTTTGTGTCCCCAAAAGCCTTATAGCTCACAATTAAATGTGAATGTATTTACTACTGTTACTAATAGTACTCTTACTATTTGGAGTGTCAGTATTTCTATAGCTTTGAGTAAGTAGTGTTTTCAATAGACAGGTTAGGCTGCTGATATGAATTATTTTTTCCAAAAGAGGAAGTAAGTATGAAACCTTTTAATACCACCTCTATGACCTGAGGTACTTGGGGAACGCATTATGAAGACAGTGATGAGGAAGTAGAAGATACAGCAATATTTTCTATACGTGAAATTATTGGCTATGTTTATCCTTGTGTTCTAATATACTTAACTGAAGGTGATGAATAAAGCTAAGTATAGAACTGACTTCTGGATAAGCAGTTCGGCTCCACGTACACATAGCTTCAACATAACCTCTACACAGAATTCCCCAATTACTTGTTTTCTTGTAAGACCAGGATTAGTAATCACAAATCATTCCAGAGAATAGTAATTCCTAAAGCTGTTTTTGATCATTTGCCCTTTAATAAATGATAATTCTAGTCATATTTGGCAAGGAACAGTGGTGAAGTAGAAAGACAGTAAGAAAGTAGGAGAACGCCATATTTTTACTTATTTACTTAGGATTATAATGTGCTTTTCATTATTAGGATCCTGTTGATCTGGGATGGGAGCCTTATATTAAGTCATGGCTTTTGAAAATTTCTAAAATTATAACTCCATCGGGAGTGGAGTGTCTCGAATTCATGATTAAAAATAGTGTCCCCGATGGATTACAATTTATAAAGAAGCATCAGAAATTTCAGCCATATCCTACACAAGGCATAACAATTGTTGTAACCCTCTGCAGAATTCTTGATGCTTTCTTTGGATTCATGAGTGAAAATGGAGGATTTGGACAAAGTGAGTTTCTTTCTCTAAGTCATATTAATTATATCTTAGTTAGCCAATGCTAATTTATCACCTTCTATTAGATTTTATAAAATTTTTGGAAGACCAGGAATGTCTTGGATCAACTGCAGACATGCATATGGAACAAAATAAAAACTATTTATAGAGGAGCATATCAAAAATAAATTAATATTGTACATAAGTGTTGAAGGGTCACGAAGAAAAGTGAATGTAAAGAACCATTAGAGATTCTCTATTAGGGAAGAATGTTTTTTTGCTGTGTTTTAAAGTTTCTTAGAGCATAAATAGTGAAAAGTTCAAAACTCTAGGTGTAAGCTATAATCATGCAAAGGCATAAACGTAGAAAGGAGTAAAACATATTTAAGGAGAGATCAATAGATTCAGAAAACAGTATAGCATTATGAATACAGGTATGATCTCTGGAATGAGAATGCCAACATTCAAATACTGGTTTTATGAAGTTTTTGGTAGGATGGCAAGTTGCCACAGGCTCCCAACACTCTCTTCAAAACCAATTTTGTATCCATCTAACTAATATAGAAATTGTGATAAATCTGTGGAGTGCCATAAAATGGTTACATCCCAGTGGGAGGAGGAAACAGCAACCCTGAAGAGAAGAGAGCTGGGTGCCATTAATGGGAGATAAACTGAAAGAGAATATTTAGATTTGTCCTTTTTCCATCACCTCAACTCTGGGCTATTGTTCTTCACTTTGCCAATTAGCACACCACAGCAAGCTAGGAGCAGCAACAAAATATGCTGCTAGTGAAGCCTGACTAGGTTAGGGAGTCAGTAAGAGCGTATTTTTTCCTATTGCCAACCTCCTTCAAATCTTGAAGCTGAGATGATTCAGAGAGCCCACACTTAGAAAAGGAGCAATGCCAGGGTGGATACAGATTGCTAATACACTCTTCTATGCTTTGAAGAGTGTCCACTCCCTCCCCAGTTTCACACTTCTAATTCACCAGAAGTACAACTCTAGAAAATGGGAGTACAGGAAACAAAGCAGTTTAAAAGATAAGGTTGGAGGTTAGGAGTTTGGGCTTTTTTAAGCTAACATAATAAATGGGTGGAATACTGGATTCATTGGATGAATAACAGATTAGTGAGAGCAAGAACATTCACAGAACTCTCAGAATGCATCAGGAAGAGCTAAGGAGATGAAATATTATATACTTTAAATACACATTAAATAAATGTATCTATATAGTACAGAAATTCATTAATGATCTCTGCCTTTTACATTAGATCATTTACATTTTAATCATAGTTATTTTAAATTTCCTGTTTGAGAATTTCGGTATCTGGGCCATCTCTGGATCTGTTCTCTTGACTGCATTATCTCTTGGCAACAAAACACTTTTTTTCTTGCTTATTTGTATCTTTTTAATTTTGATGGAATGCCAGATATTGTGTATAAAGAAGAGACTGAAGTATCTAGAATGTATATCTAGAAATGAGCAAACTTTTTTTTCTGCCAGATTACTCAGGTATTGGAGAGGAAGGTTGACCTGGATTTGGATATTGACCTGGATTTGGGTTTTATTGTTACTGTAGTTACCTTCAGTGTACTACAGACTGAATTTTCTTTGCTCCTGTACCTTTCCTGGCAATAGATTGCTGTTGTTTGTTACTTGGTGCAAGGCTTATGGTGAAGCTGGAGAGACTTCTAAGTTCTCATGTCCAGCTTCATTTTAAATTAGGCTCTGTGCACCTGCATTGTAGGCATGGCATTTCTCAGCAAAGAAACAATTTGTTGCGATTTAAGACTATCTTAGATTAAGGAAAAATTTTAAGAAATGTCAGAGCAAGAAAGACAACAGAATAACAAGAACAGAATAACAAGAACAGATTAACACAAAATTTCTTAATATCAATATGATTCAAGAAGAAAAGGAGTATAATTTTCACAGTTTTATATTTAGTTAATATATCATTTAAATGTGAGAAGTAAATTATTATGTTATCAAATATACAAATCTTGAGAATATATACAAAATATAAAAGAACCACCCTGAAAACAGTTTTGGAGGAAGTACATCACTCTTGTAAAAAACAAGGAGAATTAGATATGGAAGTTAAGTATGATTAAATAATTTAGTAAAGCTTAATACAATTGAAGTAAGCAAAGAACACTTCTCAAAAGTATACACATAACTATCCAGAAATAGATAATTTCAACATAAAGTAAGAAGGAAGTCGTTTCAAGAAACTGTTACTTTCATTGTTCCAGGAAAGAGACAGAAAATAAGTTTAAAAAGTGATGAGGAAGAAAGAAATCTGAACAATAAAAAAAGCCAGAAAATCAATCCACTTTAACAATAATTACCAGCCAGGTGCGATGACTCAAACCTGTAATCCCAGCACTTTGGGAGGTGGAGACGAGAGGATTGCCTGCACTCAGGGATTCAAGGCCAGCCTGAGCAACATGGCAAGACCTCATCTCTACAATAAATCAAAAAATTAGCCAGCCATGGTGGCACATGCCTGTGGTTCCAGCTACTTGGAAGGCTGAGGTGGAAGGATCACCTGAGCCCAGCAAGTCAAGGCTGTGGAGGCCGTGAGCATGCCACTGCACTCCAGCTTGGGTGAAAAAGTGAGACTCCAACTCAAAAACAAAACAAAACAAAACCAATAATTACAATAAATATAAATGAGTTAATTTCTCTTCATTAAAAAGATAGAAAGTCTCTGATTTGATTTTAAAACAAAGATCTAGTAATTTTTCTTTACAGGGATCATCCAAAGCAAAAGGATATGAAATAGAACAGCCATCCTAGTAAACAGTTTGCATTTCCTGGAGTGTTAACATAGTCATCGTGTGACCCAGCAATTTAACTCCTGAAAAATATACCCAAGAGAAATGAAAACATAGGTCTACTCAAAATGTTGTACACTACCTTTTGTAGTAGCATTAGTCGTAATAGCCAAAAGATCAAAGAAACCCAAATGCCTCTTGACTAATAAATGGATAAACAAATGTGGTATATTCATACACTGGCATATTGCTGGTCCATAAAAAGGAATAAAGTACTGATGTGAGCTACAACATGGAAAAACCTTGAAAACATTATGCTAATTGAAAGAAACCAGTAACAAGAGGCCATATATTATATGATAATGGCATTTATACTAAGTGTCCAGAGTAAGTAAACTTATAGAGGCAAAAAGTAGACTCATGCTTTCTAGAAAATGGGGAAAGGAGTAAATGGGAAATTCCTACTAATGGTTACGAAGTTTATTCTTGGGTGATGAAAATGTTTTAAAATTAGATAGTTGTGATGATTGTACAGCTTTGTGAATATACTAAAATTATGCACTTTATAAGGATGAATTTTATAATTTATGAATTGTATCTCAATAAAACTATTAACTTTGAAAAATGGATACAGAATAACTGAAATAAAGAGGTAGAATAAAGGTACACAATGTAAACATGAACCAAAATAAAGCTACATTGTCAACTTAAATATCAGCCACAAATTTATTTTTGGGTAAAAATCATCTTAATGAAAAAGAGATGTTACTGTTTATTGATTGTAAATTGTGTGTGTGTGTGTGTGTGTATAAGTTGATGTGTACATTTGTGTGTGTAGAGAGAAAGAGACTATAAAGAAACAACTCACAGAAGAACTATAGAGTACTACAGGGTTAAATAAGCAGATCAATAATCTAGCTAGACATTTTAGAAACTCCTTTTAGATGGCCTCCCAGGTAGCAGACAAAGAGATTCTTAACCTGCAGGTAGAGGACAGTAAAAGCTCAAGACCAAGACCAGGACAAGGACAGAGAAAATTAAATGAGCAACCTCAATACTTAGGGTGGAGACATCTGAGCAAATATCACCCCAGACTTTATGCCCCCAGACTTTAAGCCCCCGAACTCCTCTCACTACTCTGAGGAACTCATTACTAAAAGGTTCAGTGGTGACTCAATATAGACTAGAGCTGAGAGTAGAAGAGGCCATTACTGAACTAGGCACACTGATAGCAATGGAGATAGTAGGTCCCTGAAACAATAAGTGCCCAGTGGTGGTCTTTACTGCCAGAAACCATCCAAATAGAGCCAAAGGATGGGGAAGAGATTATTCTTGGAAAGTTATGAGATGGTAAATAGAATATCATATCCCTAGGTGCAAAATCTATGGGCATGTTTCAAGGTACTATAAGTTTGTATCATGAGAAGAAATCAAAGATGAGTGATGCGGAAGTTGAGGGTAGTTGTTCCAGTAAAATGTCATGTTCCCTTGCCCATCTCCAGACATGAGTCAGACTTCAGGCTTAGAACCCACTGAATGAAGAGGAGGCTTGACCCTTTGCAATATCATGGAAAGTGTTTGCAAAAATAATTGCACTGGCCCTTCTCCAAAGGGAAATGCTATCTACATGGGAACTTACACTCAGGAAAGAGGAATAGTCAAACATTTTTATAACTATTGGACACAGAGTCTGAGTTGATACTGCTATCTTGAAACTTAAAACATCTTCATTCCCCTCCCTATTAGAGTAGGGACATATGAGGGCTAGAAAATAATTGGAAAATGGAATTCTGATCAAAGTTCAGTTTATTAGAGTCCACTGGAATCCCACCTCCTAGTTATTTTTCTGTCCCCAAATGTATAAATGAGTTTGACATACTTGGCAGTTAGACCATGTTGAGTCCTAATCTTGCAGAATAAGAGCTATCATTGTGGAAAAGGCCTAATGGAAGTTACTGAAATTGCCTGCTACCCCAGCCAAGATAGTAATTAAAGAACACTATCACATACCAAGGAGAAGTGATATATTAGTGCCACCCTAAAATATCTTAAGGAGGCAAGAGTGATGTCTCTCCTTCATGCCACCATTTAGTTTACCAGTCTGATGCCTGCAGAAACCAGATGGATGACAGTGGACCCATGGACTGAACCAAGTAGTAACCTCTTGGCCTTTGGGGATACTAATAATTTACATATTTGGTCGCTTTATGCTGTCCCATATATTACAAAGGCTTTGTTCATTCTCTTTTATTCTTTTTATTTTTGTCTGACTGGATTATTTCAAAAGATCTGTCTTCAAGTTCTGAGAGCCTTTCTTCTGTCTGATGTAGTCTATTGTTGAAGATTTCAAATGCATTTTGCATTTCCTTCCATGATTTCTTCAATTCCAGAATTCCTATTCAGTTTTTTTAAAATCTGTCTCTTTAGTAAATATCTCATTCATATCCTGAAATGCTTTTCTGATTTCTTTGTATTGTTTTTCAGAATTCTTTTGTATTTCACTGAGCTTCTTTAAAATTAGTATTTTTGAATCCTTCATCCAAGATTTCACAAATTTCTTTTTTATTGCAATCTGTTGCTAGTGAATTATAGTGTTCCTTTGATGGTATTGTATTTATTTCCTTTTCATGTTTCCTGTTTCCTTGTGTTGATCTCTGAGCATCTGGTTTAATGGTTGCTTTTTTCTAATTTTTTGAAATTGCTTTCATAGGGGAAAGTTTTTTTCCAAAGCTATATATGTGTTTTTAGTTGGTTAGGGTGCATTTCAGATGCATTTCAGGAAGAAGGAAAATTATCTCAGAAGGAATATCTGAAGTTAAAAAAGAAATCATGAAAAACAGAATAACCAGATAAATGACAAAGATGGCACAATAGATCAATAAGGGTAGATACTTTAATAAATTATTTTGGATCAACTGGTTATCCATATGAGAAAATTGAAAAGGGATTATTGCCTCAAATCATACACATACACTTCTCATTCTTTCATGTCCTTTAACCTGTATTTCATATATATGCTCATACTACCTGTGCCATAGCCTAGATAATATCCTCAGATCTAACTTCCACTTTGCTAATTCTTTCTTCAGCTTTGAAAAATCTGCTGTTTCAGCCGGGCTCGGTGGCTCAGCCTGTAATCCCGTGCTTTGGGAGGCTGAGGTGAGTGGATTGCCTGAGCCCGCGGGTTCGAGACCCGCCTGGGCAACTTGGTGAGACCTCATCTCTGCAATAAATCAAAAATTAGCCGGGCATGGTAGTGTGCACCTGTAGTTCCAGCTACTTGGAAGGTTGAGGCAGAAGGATCACTGGAGCCCAGCAGGTCGAGGCTGCGGTGGCCGGGAGTGGCCACTGCAAAAAACTCCAGTCTGGGCAACAGAGTGAGACTCCAACTCAAAAAAAAGAGAAAAGAAAAATCTGCTGTTTTATCTGTTCTGTGGGATTTTAATCCAGTGGATCATGTATTTCTCATTTCTATAAGTTCTATTTGGTTCTGATACAAATTTGTTTTCCTTTTTTAATAAAGTCTTGTTTTCATAGTTCTTATCCTTTTACTTTAATCATTTTAAACATATTTATTATCATCAGACTTTCATTTTCTCAAGTAATTGGGATATTGATTCTTTTTTATGTTATATCACTGATTCTGCTTCCTGCTAGGTCATCTCCTTTGTGATTTCTAGCTTTTTATTGTTTATGTACAGTAGAGATGGTATTTTAAGTGACAGTTTTGCACAGCTTGGCTTGTGTCCTTTCAGGGGCAATTCTGAATTTTCTTTATAGGGAATACTCAGGATTGTATAAATTTGGAACCTGAAGTTGCGTGTGGCATAATCCTGAGGGTTTACTTTCTCATAGGGTACTTTTATAAGCCAGAAATTTAAGGAGAAAAAGTTTCCTTATAGCTTCTCTGGGCTGACAGCCTGAATTTCCCTAGTCTCTTTTTTTATTGAGCAGTACTTCCGGGGCTGAGATTCATACAGGAACTTAATCCAGATGTTGCACAAAGTATTCTGGTATAGTCATAGATACCTGATTCTGATTGTCACAACCTACACTTGGTACTACCTTTCCATGCACACTGTGGTGTATACTTTTACATTTACTATTCTGTTTTTGATATCCTTATTTGTTTCTGATTCTAAAATATCTCCCTTTCTTTATTTTGAGCTCAGATAAGGTTTGTTGTTGTTATTATAGTTTTTTCTTCATACTTGCATGCTTGGAGTGATTGTTGGGGGTCTCATTTTAATGAGATGTCAATAAATAAGAAAACCTAGATGAAATGGACAACTTTGAAGTTAATATACATTTTCTAAAATGATCTAAAAAGTAATAAAAATGGACATATCAATAATCATGAAAGTAATTGAAGTTGAAATTCCCTCTCCACCAAAAAACAGAGTCAAGCTCATTAAAATTTGTTGATGATAATCACCAGATATTCAAGGACTTATTCAAGGAATAAGATCATCTTTATTTTATAAAATCTGCTCTAAAAACTAGAACAAGAAAGGAGAGCTGTGCAACTTGTTTTATAAATTTAGTATACAACTGATTCCAAACCCAGACACGGTGATACAGATGGATAATTATAGATCATTCTCACTTATAAACAGGAGTGCAAAAATTCTTTTAAGAAAATTTAAAACTCCATCCAATGTGTAAAATATTCATCATGACAAAGTAGTTTTTATCGTCAACATGTAAGAATGGTTTAACATTAGAATTATATATCAGAATAATTCACCAAATAAGCATATCAAAAGAGAAAAATGTGAAATTTTCAATAAATGTAAAAATCACTTAACTATATAATGCAATCCATATGCATTTTTAAAACTTGACAACTTAAAAACAGAAAGGAACCATCTCAGCTTTTGACTTGTACTAAAAACCTACAATAAATAATCATATTTATTAATAATAATTAGATGTATTTCTATTAAAGTTGGGTAAAAAATTTCCCCTGCCACCCCTATTTACTGTTCAACATTGCCTTGTAGCTCCGAGTTAATTTACTAGTAATTAGGAGAAAATGAGGAGAAAGAAACAAGATTATTATTTGCAAAGGCCATAATCTATTCATTAAAATAAAGCCCAAATGAACAAAAACAGAAAAATCAGCAAGTGATTGGAATTGAATGTTATAAGTTCACCAGATCAATAGGCAAAACTCAATACTATGCCTACCCTAAAGATATATTTTTTCTTCTAACCTTGTTAGAATTTTATTGCATGGTTGAATTCTGGTCCACAGGAATCAACTTTTGTTAAATGGTGTGAGGTAGGAATTTACGTTGTCCCCCTCCCCAGTTAGAGAGTTAATTGTCCCAAGCCTATTTATTAAATAGGCTGTCCTTTTCCCACTGGTACATAATGTTTCCTCTATCATATATCAAGTTCTAATATGTATATGGGCTGGTATCTAAGCTGGAGTTTTTTGTTCTAATGCTCTCGTTGTCTATTATTTTGAGTAGTCACTTGACTGTTTCAAAGTTTAAATTTTTAACACTCAAACTTATAAAAAAGAATACAATGAAGAACAAAAGTATGAAGCTTTATACTTCAAATAAACAAGGATCAGTTCAGACAATAAAAGAACATTCTCTACTCCTCTAACTCCCACTTTGTTCTGATAAGGTAATTCTAAGATACTGGATGTGAAATAAAGATGTTCTCCTATGACAATTCACTAACTAAACAATGTCAAAGATTAAACCTCATTTGTTAACCAGCTAAATCTTAGGTCTATTGTTAATTGTGGAAAAATACTGTTTCCTTTTTAAGGTGATTTGAATGACAGAAAGGATTCTGTCAAATTCAAGGATACAGAGTTGAATGATACTTCAGCTAAGGAGACAAATTCTCGAAAGGATTCAATCAAATTCAAGGATACAGAAAAGAGGTCAGTTACATTCACTGAACAGACATGCTTTGGTGCCAAACACTAGGTACTAAACACTCAAATACGCACAGGATTATCTTTATAATAAACCAATACTTTTGTGATTTCAAAATCCACTTAAATATATTCCAACTCAAAGTCCTTTGTATAGCTAATACAAGATCACCAAATTTTTGAAATAATATTCATTATATGAATACATTTGTCCAGCCTCTGTACATATATGATAAAGGATGAAATTGACATGAATTTATTTTATGAGTAGTGAAATGTTGAATCAGTTACTAAATAATATTTTTTAAGCTTCTGTTTATTTATAAAACTGGAATAACAGTATCTATTCTAGATATCTAGACTAGAGCCTGGTTCATAGTAAGTGCTCAATAAATGATAGTTATTAATAAATTAATTACTTTTATATTTATTCTGCCATTTTATAGGATAGAAAGTTCACTGTTGGGGCTGTCCTACATCTCACTGAGTCTTGGAGACATTTATGTCACATTTGCTTTTAAACAATAAAACATTCTAAATGTGGTTTCCACTCTGCCCATCAGCCTTACCTTGAAATCCATTTACTTATCTGCATCTTAATTATGGTATCCTAGCCCAAGCCTTCATCATTTCTTGCCTATACTGTTTACAATAAATAGCCTCCTAATTGGTTTTCCCAGTTTTTCCTGTTCATTCTCAACATAGCAAGAGATTAATTTTAATTTGATTAAATAGTGAGTAGCCATAAAATAATATTTATGAAATATGTATAAAATATAAATAACAATACCACAAATGCCCACATACACACCTCTCAGTTATAGAAAAAGCCTATTTTATTTTTGAAGCTCCCTAGGTACTCTCCTAGATCTTAAGCTATTCCATCATCTGAGAAAATTACTATACTGGATTTTGTGTTTATTAATATATTTCCAAAAAATAAATGATAAAAGTTTTAGATTTATGTGTTTAAATAAATGGAATCATTCTGTATGATCTCCTATGTCTTAACATCTTTTGTTCAACGTTATGTCTCTATGTTTAGTCCATTGTGCATGTAGCTGTTCTTCATTCATTTTTCAGTGCCATCTGCTAGGTCATTGTCATTGTATACAAATATAACAGTTTGTTTATCCATTGGCAGAAATTTAGGCTTTCAATTTTTTGTTATCTGTTGGTACTTACATGCAACATTTCGATATTTTAAAAACATACATTAGAATGTTTATTTTCTCCTTCACAGCAACTTAATGACTTCCCATTACACTCAGAGTGGAAGGAAAAATATCTTGACACAGCTTAAAAAGCCCCTGCCTACCTTCTATACTCATCTCTTAATCTTTTGCTCTAACAGTGTTTCAATGACACTTGTTTTTTGGAGAGGAGAATGTTTTTTGTTTTGTTTTTCAGTTCCTCCAGCAAGTCATGATCCTTTGACCTCATGATCTTGGCATAGGTATTCCTTCTGCCCCAAATGCTCTTCCTTCAATATTTTGCCAAATATCACTTATTCTTCAGGTCTCAGTTTAACAATTGCTTCTTTGGAGACGTACCCTAATCCCACAGTCTAAATTAGTTATTCCTACTATTTTTCTGCATGGTATGCTTGACTCTTTATTTTTTGCACTTTTCATGGTTTAGTACTAATATTTCTGTTCTGTGAAAAAGGGATCATGTCTGTTTTGTTTACAGTAACTACATGTAATAGCCACTCAATAAATATTTGCTGAATGAACCTACACATGGCTAGAAATTTCAGGTGGAATTGTGTAAATGAATTGTACATTAATAGTTGCTAACAAATTCCAGTTCAGTGATATATCTTTAGGTTTTTCATAATTTATAAATAATTTTTTGATCATGCTAAATCTTGAAGTATATAAAATGTCTTGAAATCAGGCCCAAACCCCTTGTTCTCCATTACCCTCAGCCCTATTACTACAGAATTTCAGGGTCCCACTGGGGTTGACCCAGACTGGAGAAGACTTTCCCCACCTTCATATCTCATGGCTTTAACTAGGTTGAACTAAATCAGTCTCTATAATTTGACTGAGGGGAATACAGTCATTCACTTATGTCTTTTCATATGAAATAAAGAATTATCAACTCCTCTCCCAAAATACTTGTATAGATAAACTGTCAGCTAATAAACTGACCTAAAATAAAATGGAAACATGTTTACATGTATTAAATAAAAATATGTACATCTAGCAAGTATGTGTACATATATTTAAAAACAATGTTAAACACATATTACACAAAAGTATATCATAAATAAAGGTATATTTACATATATTAAATTAAAAAACATTAAAGATACTTATTAAATAAAGTTTGACTACAAATTTCCTACATATATGGTACTTTGAAAATAAAAGTAATAACTGCATAATTTACATGACTACCATCAAAGGAAAAATATACATTAACTCTGAAATTTTATGTCAGCACTTAACTTATTATAGTATTTAATAATGAAACTTTGATATGATATTGAAATAAATTTTTGAACTGCTTTCCAAAAACTTTAACCTTCACCTTTATGTAAATATCTACCCCAGGGATGAAAATATATGGTATCTGGAGAAAAGTCCTGATAGATTAACAACAGTGATTCAAAAACTTTTTGTGTTTGCATTTACTTGGGCATTTGGAGGAACTTTAAACCGTGAAGATGAAGATAAAGATGATACACTATTTTGTCCCAGTTTTGGGTCTGATTCTCTTGCAAAAGTAACCTATGAATTTGACAAACTTGTTCATGAATTATTTGAAAACAATTCACAAGTAGGTAAGTCCTGGGGGGAAAGTCATAATTGTGCTTATTTTAAAATATTAATTACAAACTTTACTTGGGCTTATATTGATTAGGTCCATCTTTTAACTATGAAAATTAAAGGTAAAAGAGGATTAATAATAAACCTAACACCCTCATTCCAATAAAAGGAGCTGAAGAAAATTACTTACCATTTGATTTTAGGTGCTACAAAAAGCTATAATGCTAGTAAGGCAGAACACAAAGCCTTAACACTATGAGCTCAATCACCCTGAGCCCAGCAGCTGTGTAGCTGGATCTGTATTATCCATACCATCATTGTGGTGTTATGATATAGACATTGGTTTTTGTCCAAGGTCCCTCCCTACCTTATGACTTCCATAAGCTTGTGTTACAGGCTTTTGTTATAATGTTGGGCACTTCAGGCCTCAGGAGCAGGATCAGGCAACAGAATCTCTCTGACCTTCTCCTGCCCCTGTTTCACCTACCCAAAGGCAGGACTCTAATCTTCCCCTGCCTTTCTGATTGAGGGTCTTAAGACCCTGCCCCAGAGAGGGTCCCACCCTACATCCCAGGAGATGGAATACTGACGTCATGAAGCTTCCATTAAAATCCCTAGAGGACTGGGTTCAGGGAGCTTCTGATAGTTGAACATGTATGTGGAGGTTCCCAGAGGATGGTGCCCCAGGGCAGACATGGAAGCTTCATGCACCTTCCCCCACATCACAACCTTTGCAGTTCTTCATCTGTACCTTTTGCAATATGCTTTATAATAGTGTTTCCCTGAGTTCTGTAAGCCACTTCGGCAAATTAATCTAACTCAAAGACAGAGTCATGGGAACCCCAATTTGAAACTGGCCTGTCAGAAGTTCTGGACTTGTGACTGATGGGAAGAAGGCCTGGACTTGTGACTGATGGGAAGAAGGAGTCTGTCTTGGGGACTGAGCCCTCAACCTGCGGGATCTGACACTATCTCCAAGCAGAGAGATAGTATCCACTGCTTGGTGTGTGAGGGAAAATTCCCATACCTTTGGTCACAGAAGTCTTTCTCTGTTTTGATGATTGTTGTGATATAAGAGCAGAGGGAAAAATACAGTTTGAGAAAACTTTTCACAAAACAATCATGTAACAGAAACTTCTGTAGGAGCATAATATTATAGTTTGATATTTCTTTTTTTTAATTCTAAATTATTTTATAAAGCCTTAGGTTTCTTTAGTACCTGTGCTTTTTGAATCAGTTCTAACAAATGGAATCTACCCTTTTACTTTGAAACAGTAAACCTTTGCAATTAGCTGTTATCAATTAAAGGAACTTTAGACAGATAAAGAGTTCATTGATGCAAGTATCAAAAAGAGACAAAATATTGTACATGAATGTATTTAAAAGAACTTTGTTAAATAAAGATGAGTTAAAAACATTATACCAAAAGTTCAAATGTTGCTGAGTGTATAAAAAAAAATCTCCAAAACAGTCAAGTTGGCTCTTAAAGATTGCTTTTTTGATGATTCAGTAGATGTTCTAATATGTCTTTTCCATTTATAAGGTAGAAGTACTTGTTAAATAATGTCACATTGATATCTTAAAATTGTCAACACTGAGTGAATTTTATAAATGGCAATAAACAAATGCTAAAAAAATTATAACAAAAATATAAATCCTACTGATCTGTCTGATGTAACTCTTTAAGCACCCTTTGAAGCTAGTCATATGTGGCTAAACAACAGGAACACATTCTGAGAAAGGTGCTGTTTGACAATTTCACCATTGTGTGAACATCATAGAGTAACTTGCACAAATCTTAATACTATAGCCTAATACACATCTAAGCTATGTGGTGTAACCTATTGCTCCTAGAATACAAGCCTGTGTGGCATTTTACTGTATTGAATACTTTATGTGACACTGTAACAAAATTATAAGTATCTATATATCTAAATGTAGAAAAGGTACAGTAAATACAGTATAAAAGATTTTTAAATGGTATTCTTGTATAGGGGACTTGCCATGAATAGAGCTTGGAGGACTGAAAGTTTCTCTGGGTGAGTCACTGAGCAAATGGTGAGTGAATATGAAGGCCTAGGGCATTACTGTACACTACTATGGACTTTATAAACACCATACACTTAGGCTACACTAAATTTAGTGTAAAATTTTTCTTTCTTCAATGGTAAATTAGCCTTCATTTACTGTAACATTTTTACTTTATAAACTTTAAATTTTTTAAACTTGTTGATGCCTTTGTAATAACATCTGTAAAAACATTGTACAGCTGTACAAAAATATTTTCATTTTTATATCATTATTCTGTAAGTTTGCTTCTATCTTTAATTTTTTTTTTTACTTTTTAAACTTTTTGTTAAAAACTAAGGCACAGCCGGGCTCGGTGGCTCAGCCTGTAATCCAACTCAAAAAAAAAAAAAAAAAAACTAAGGCACAAACACACATTAGCCTAGACCTACACCACATCAGGATCACCAATATCACTATCTTCCACCTCCACATCTTGTCCCACTGGAAGGTCTTCAGGAGCAATAACACACACAGAGCTGTCATCTTCAGTGTTAACAGTGCCTTTTTCTGGAATACCTTGTGAAGAACCTGCCCAAGGCTGTTTTACAGTTAATTAATATATATATATATATATAAGTAGGAGTATACTCTAAAATAATGATAAAATATAGTATTGTAGCTGGACTCCGTGGCTCAGCCTGTAATCCTGCACTTCAGGAGGCTGAGGTGAGTGGATTGCCTGAGCCCGCGGGTTCGAGACCCGCCTGGGCAACTTGGCGAGACCTCATCTCTACAATAAACCAAAAAAATTAGCCAGATGTGGTAGCGTGCTCCTGTAGTTCCAGCTACTTGGAAGGCTGAGGCGGAAGGGTCACCGGAGCCCTGCAGGTCGAGACTGCGGTG
>CAUYQG010050828.1:0-89123 GCA_963574415.1 Tarsius wallacei | reverse complement strand
TCAAGGTTCACTATATGAGTGAGAACATGTGATACTCCGATCTTTGTTTCTGTGAGAGGTCACTCAGTATTATAGATTCTAGTTCCATCCAAGTTGCTGATTTAATTTGTCTTAGAGGAGGATAGGCACAGTTTCTTTCTGTTTGTGTTTTAATTCTTTTCAGGAGATCCTAGTGTGCAACTAGGTATGACAACACTGTCTTCCAATAGTGTTTCTCAAAGTGTGATTTCTGAACCAACAGCATCAGCATCAGCTAAACTTATTAGAAATGGAAATTCTTGGGCTTCATCTGAGATGTTCTAAACCAGAAATTTAAGGCTGATGGAGTGAGGGGGGCAACAACCTGTGTTTTAACACGCTCTCCAAGTGGTTGTGATAAGGGTAAAGTTTGAGAAACACTGCCATTGAGGATTTCTTGCCTCTCACTTGAAGTGAGTGTTTTGTGCCATGAAAGGTACACAAATAAATAAAGACTGGTGTTTCCTCTGGAATAATATAAATTTACTTGAAAGAAATGCCTTGAACATACAGACAGATCCAAACACACTACACACATTCAGAGTCCTGTAATTCTAGTTATTAAAAGAATGTGACTAAGTACAAGCAAAGTACATGTGAGTAAGTAGGGAAAAACTACTACTCCTGAGTGGAAGGATTTGTATACAAAGAGGAAATGTATGCAGGTAACACAACCATAAATGCTAGAAGGGAGGAGTGCATTTAGGTAACTAGCATGGTATATTAGGAGATAGACCAAAACAAGAACTAGGCTGTGGTCACGTTATAGAGGATCTTGAATGGCACTCTAAGCCATTTGGGTATTTCTAAAAAAGTATTACCAGGAAACAATTTAATATATGAGTTGTAGTTAACTAGATAAAGGCAAAAAGAAGGTGAGGACATTTTTAGGCAATAAAAGAGCATGAACCAAGACCCTGAGATAGGAAAAAACATAGTATCTTCAAGGTAATCCCTAATTAAAGTTTGATGAGGCAGTCATGTAGGATGCAGGACTAAGAATCCATCTGAAAGGATGTTGAAGTAATTTTGCAGGGGACAGACTGATAGAGAGTGTGATCTTAAAATTCCAATTCAATTCTAAGAGACTCTGTCTGATTTTACTTAATAGAATTCTCCCTTCTATTAAGTTCTTTTAGAATCCTTTTCTTTCTAATTTCCTTCTTTTCATGTAAACCTAATGGGACCCTCTGAGTAACTGAAAAGTTGAGGTAGAGAAATTTTAGGATACAGCACAATCTTGACAGAAGTCACAGTGATGCCATGTTGAAAGAGCAAGCCTGATGATGAGTGTGTGGAGGTCATTAGTGACTATGGCTTTCTACCTGGAAGGCTACTATGTGGAATTATATCCTGGACTGATTTCCAATGCCATAAAAAGAGAGTAAAATATAGTGAGCACTTGCTGGGTTTTGATGATTCACAGTCATTCCAGCCCTTTGAGGTAACAGGACCATAAATACCTATTTTGTCTTTACCCCACAATCCTGACACCATATCCTATCTTCCAAATCCCCCTTCCTGGATCTCAGATCACATGCCCTTAGATGTTGCTCCAAGGTTAGATCACGTGACTCAAGTCTGACCAATCAGAACACCATACTTCCCTAACCACAGGAATTGACTGGTTCTGAATGGCCCAAAACACTCGAAGACAGAACTTGATGAGGATATCCTCAAATTGTTAAGAAAAATTAAAATGTATAATATGTCATAGAATATTTTCAAAAAGTAGTTCAATGAGGCAGAACTTGTCCTCCTAGCTGTCATGACACCCTATAAAGCAGTAATAATTTAAATAGTGTGATATTGGTTAAAAACTAGTCAAATAGAGAACAACATAGAGAATCTGGAAAAAGAATCAGATATATGAAATTTACATTTGTAAGAAACCATTTAAAACTTAGTGACGAGAACAAAGCTAGTATTTAAAAACAAAAGATTTCATAAATAATGTTGAATAAGTAGGATATTTTGGAAAATGCAACCCTGCTATATACTAGTATAAAACTGAATTCTAGATAGTTTAAAATACTAATTGTAAAATCTTATAAAATAGTGATTTTCAAATTATTGCTTCATATTTTAATCATATGGTAAGCCTTTAAAAATCCCAGGATCCATTACATACCAATTAACCGACAATCTGCAGAAGTAGAACCCAAGCATCAATATTTTTAGGGCTTCGCTGGTGTTTTCTAGGTGTATCACAGTTTGAGAACTATTTTTGGTTAATAGAAAAACTTGCTCCTGAGCTTTCTAACAGGCAATGCAAAGACTAGGTTAATAACAGCAATGAAGTTTTCATACAACAAAAAATAAAGTTATATATTCAGATATTCAGGAGATTTGCAAGCTTTCCTGACAAATAAAGAGAAAGGTCACCATTTTAAAACTTTGTAAATTAATAACATATTCTATAGTGCTGTTCAATTAGCAGTGGTTTTATAACACTAAAGCCTGTGCTAATCATTCTTTTCCAACTTTGTCAATATAATAATATTGTCCATTTATAAAGGAGCCAAGGAAAGGACTGGAAAAATCCAGCACAGTTTTTTTCTGTAAATATCCAGGGTAGTTACATATTTGAAAGAATAATGCCTTCAATATCAACAAAAATAGCTCACTTCAGACCCTGGAGCCTGGTGCAGATGTTTTGGACTCCAATATTTAAACCATTTATTATACCAATGCATAGATAATTCAGTTCTTTCATCCTAAGCTTAGATATAACTTCTGAATTCTTCCACTATGAGCTATAGACTATCAAATAACTAGGACTGGCATAAAATATGTCTGTCCTGCTTGTTCTGGACACCTACAGGAATTTTCTGTTTCATTGTGACCACAAAGAGAGAACCGCAGTTAGTAATTTAGTGGAAAGGGATATGAAAAATATGGACTGAGTCCCTGAAATAGAGGAGGGATGCTAGGATAAAGATTGTGTAGCAAAAATTAATCATCTAGAACAAAGGCTAAAGCTCCAGAAAGAAGAAAGCAGGAATCAAGAACTGTGAAGGGTCTGAGACTTAACACTTCTTGCTAGCCAACAAGTAGGCCTACAGTCTCATAGATGATCTCAAGAGACAAGAGACTCCTAGATCAGAGACAATGGACTTTATTAATGACAGCACAGGGGGCAGTATGTGCTTTGGGTACACATCAGTTATCCTTGTCACTCAAGTCCCATGGACAGGGCAAAGTGGGTGTCATGCAGAAGTGGGCCTAAGATCATGCCACACACATGGCAGTTTTGTGCCAAAGCTGAAAAACCCCAAAGCTGGAAAACACTCAATCTTTGAAGGAAGCTACAAGAAAAACATTCTACAAACAGGGCTGCAAGCATATCTGTCCAAATTTTGCCCTGGAAGGAGACATGTTCATGATTATAATGCCTCCTGCTATGGAGAAAGAAACTATCTGTATCTTCCAAGGATGCTTGCTATACAAACATTCTTAGAAAGATACCTAATGCCATAGAATAGTACCCTTTCACACCAGGCACAGGAGATAGCAGATTGGACCCCAGAATACAACAGGAATAACACCAGAAGAGGAAAGTTTAAATAAAATCAACAGCCAATATTAGAATCCCAGTTTTACAAATCGGATGACAAATGGATTGGATTTTCAGTAAGAGAAATGCTGTCTGAAGCTGGGTTGCAATGGGAATTTCCTCTGTCCCATTAATCTTATGTCCACACCCAACAACCACACTCATCGTAGGTCTCTGAAGGTAAAATCAAAGGTAAGACATTACTCAGGATGTCACATTTTACCCTGCTGTACAGGAAATTAACTGGTTTTGCTTCCCAAATGTACTTCTATTTTCTTTTTCATTATGGATTTCATTACAGGTGTACAACCCACTAAGAACATAGCCAAAGGATATCATTATTATCTGATGCCTTGCAAATCCAATTAAATTAGTCACTTTAAGAATGCTGAAGCAGTTGAGGAAATTCCCTTACACTAATGGCTCTGGCATTTTCAGCAGTCTTGGTTAGTTCAGCTTTGCACAGAGAACAGCTGGATAGGTAAGAGTATAAAGATGTGCTGATTACAAGTCAAGGAACCTGAGGAAAATCTAAATTAAACACATTCAATTTCTGCTCACCCTGAGGGATAGCCAATGGGAAATCCTTTCTCCACCACCTCCAGAACAGGGAAGGTGATAACAAAAACAAAGTAGAAAGATAGACACCTGGAGCCATCCCATAAGCTTGCCATGAACTCTCTTCTTATTCAGAGCTGCTCTTGCTGATTTGTAAATATGTTCAGCTTACTTTCCTCAGGACACTATTGAATATACACGGGAAACAATGACCACAGCTAATTGAAAGATGATGTCATGCCAAGCAACACGCTGTAGCAGAAAGTGAATTGGGCTTAGAGTTCTGGTGTGTGAACTGCAACTAACTGTCCATGGGACCTTAGTCAAAGCCCTCCTCTGCTTTGACTCTCAGTTTTCTCCTTGATAAAATGAGTAGGTAGTCATTGCTTCTGTGATGTATAAAACACCTTTTTTGAGAAGCAGGGTGATACTAAAGTGAATCTTCATGGACAACTTGGTGGGAGATAGAAGAATGGGTTAAAGAGAAAGGCCAAGAAACCAGGCTTCCAGTTTTCCTTCAACCATAAAAGAAAACTCCCTTGAGGGACCAACTAGACTCATTCAGAGATTCAGACACAGAATACTGAAAAGACACCCAGCTAATTCCTAAAGTGGAAAATAGCATATATAAACTTTAATTAGAGATCAATAGAACTTGAAAGAAAATTTGGAGCATATAACATGGAGATGGAGCCAAGTCTAGGGGAGGGTTCATCAGATTAATTAACTTGGGAAACACCTCTGGGTTACGAGAACTGAAAGATGGCTAACACAGACAGATGAACAAGAAAGCAAGTGCCCCAAGACTCATCTATGGGTAGTCTGGGTACCTCACCACTAAAACAAAGCAAGTGAAATATGCCCTTTTTATTTTATATACTCTTGCCATTTGACCTCCTCTTCTGTTCTAGATACTCATTTTAGATACATGCTTTGGAGATGATGGAGATTCAATTTGCTTTGTGATAGGAGGGAAGGACTGGAAACACATCTGTTATGACTGGAGGTTCTAGACTGGCTTGACTCCCCATTCACACACATGACTCTGAATAGATGCAAACTAGTGTTTTTCATCCTTCTTTAATTCCTTCTTCAGTTTTTTGAGAGTGCCTGGATATCAACATGATTTGTTGACCCCTGAGTTTGCATTTGTTGCGACTGAATGTCATCAAAAGAAAAATAAAAGGTAGGAAAGAAGCTTTGCATATTTGGGTGCCCATTCTCAGAGTGAAACAGCAACTAAAATGGATAAATGGTCACATGACTTTCCATCTACTCAGTCAAGAAGATCTGGAATGATAATAGTAGCATGTCCTCTAATTGCAGAGCTGCCTTTGTGGTTCCATATTAGACAGAATATTTCATTTGAGTTGCTTATTGAATAATCATTGCCAATAAATATTGACTGAATAAATAAAGAAGATTTAGTGGACAGGCCCAACATTTTCTGAGCTAAATTAACAGGCCTTTCCTGAAGACTAAAATTGTGAATCTAACTTCACATTACAATCACTGTGCAGCTTTTAGAAAATATTAATTTCAGGGCCCTGCACTCAGAGACTCTGATCTCGTCAAGGCAACATGTTTCACTGACTTATACTTATCACCAATAAAAGCCTCACTCCAGCGAACATGGGATTTCAAATTATCAAGTGGAATGATCGAGGGAGAAGGAGTCTTTTACAGGGAGATATGCTATCTAGAAGGACATGTGCAACTGGTGGGAAATCCCAAACATATATGTGATTAAACAGGCACAATTACATGGTTATGAATGCTGGGGAATAAAATCTGTGCCAATGTTAGTACAAATAGAATATACTAAATAAGTGACTTTAGAATAACTTGCTTTAGTTGGTAATATATAACTATGATAGTGAAAAGAAAGGCAAGGTGTATGGATCTTCCAAAAAAAATCTTCCAAAGAAATTAACCAGAACCTTGCCAGGCATGGTGGCTCATACCTATAATCCCAGAACTTTGGGAGGCAGAGGTTGGAGGACTGCTTAAAACCAGAAGTTCAAGACCAATCTGGGTGAGTCCTCATTTCTACAAAAAAATTTAAAAAATTAACTTGGCATGGTGATGTGCACCTGTAGTCCCAGCTACTTAGGAGGCTGAGGCAGGAGGATCACTTGAGCCCAGGAGTTTCGGGTTACAGTGAGTTATGATAATGCCATTACGCTCCAGCCTGGGTTGCAGAGCGAGACTCTGCCCCAAAAATATTAAAAAGAAATAAGCCAGAACCTAGATGGAACTTAATCAAGAAGAACGGAGGATCTGCCTAATATTTACCAGTACAGAAATTACTCCAGGATGTCCCAACTAAAGCAATCTTTTTCAAACTAGTAATATTATCTGAGGAAAGTCACCAGCAAATGAAGAAAATAATAGCTAAGGAAGAAATGATATGTGTGTTGTCTGGTAAACTTCACCTTAAAGGAAGGCTTGAGATGGAGCTTTGGAAGGTATAGCACAAGACAAAGTATAAGCTCAGGTTGGCTAAACCTTGGATCATAAATAAGAATCTTATCAAATCTTATCAGCATCCTACATGCTTCAGAGAGTCTTAGAAATGGTATCAGTTCTATCCTTGATATTTAGGACATAGTATCAAGGTGAATAAAGTAAGTGTGCAACTACATTGCACCATTTGTTCCACTGGGTGACATTGCTTTATGGGAGAGAGGGTAACAGCTTATGTAAATTGGGCACTGTGTCAGCTTGGTAACTGGAGTGCCTTCCTCAGAATTCGGAGGACCCTCCACAAGGGAACTAGCAAGAGAAGACAGGATCTTAGAACAGCAATATGACTGGTACCCTACAGAAGCTCAGTGAAAAAAGAGCCCTCTCCTTCCAAGTTTATGTGTCTTAGAAGTAACTCTGAAATCACCTGATGTTTTGAAAGTTGAACGTGGTTAGGTTAAAATGCATTTTTGAGTTCATACTAGAGCAAAATCAAGACCTCATATGTTTCTGTCTCCACTGACTCTTTGCTTCTGTGTGAACAGGTATACAACCCCCCATGTGAATCCACCTGTGACCAATGGACCTATAAACGTCCATTGGAAGTAAAACATGGATGAAGAAAAATATGAAAACATGATTAGCTCATTGTGATGATTTCCATGGGAGATTGGAGCAGGTCCTCTGCTTAAGGTCATGAGGTCTGGGTTCTGTTTCCAGCTATGCACATATACCCATTAGTATATATAACAACACAATAATGGTTTCTATCCATGTTAGGCAGATGTTTGGTTAAGAAACACTGGAAAAAAGAGAGGGGTGCTTTTCTTGGGCAATGTAGAATTTCTGAAAGAGAGTTTCTCATCATCACTGTGCTCCCCTCGTGAGTTGTTCCTGACAGCCATTTACTTCCCTATGGTATCAGTATCCGCTGACATACCTGTGGCCTGAGGGCACGTACAGCAGCTCATTCACCCATCTGTACTGCAACCCTCTGGGAGCAACGTTAATACCCAGTTGCTGCTTAATGATGACTTGTATGGACGTGTATGAAAATATAGCTCTACTTATTTCCTGTTTAATCTGGTCAACTCATGGGAGGCATTAAAGTCTGGAGAAAAGAACTTGGACTTTGAAGTCAACCTGCGTGGATTTCAATCTGAGTTCCTTCAAAATATTTATTTGAGGAATTTGAGAAAGTCACTTAACTTCTTTGATCTTTAATTCCTCCCTTGTAAAATAAGGATGATATTAATTACATTAGCTTCTTTGCATTATTTTATAGTGATAAAATGGAGGTCATGTATATTAAGGAGCTCAGTAAACTAAAGAGAACTCTGAGAACATTTATGTTTTAATGTCAGCTTATAAATATAGCTATTTCTTATGCTCTCAAATATGGTCATCATTGAAAAAGATAGCAGTACTTTCAACCACAAAAAAATCTCAGTTCTGGCTGTGGGTGTGCGGGTATTGTGGGAATGTGCCTGAGGTTATCAGAATGGCAAAGGCTTAAAATTACCCCAACAGCAAAAGAGTTGCTATATTCAGTAATCATCAGTAACGTAAATGTTAAAGAATGATGCATTGAGTATTTTTTTAAGTGAAAAAAGTGATATCTGCCTTGTCACTCTAAAACAAAGAGTGCATCAACATATTTTTCATACCTGGTGAGTGATAAGGTTGCTTTTGAGCCACCACAATTTAATTACAATCTATAAGCAGCCCCGCAAAAGACAAAATACTATTTTATCCATTTTAATCTTTATTTTTATTCATTCCCTCTTTAATCATTTGCTTCAATGAGCATTTACATGGTTAATTTCACTGAATTATTCTAACTACTGAATAGTGGGCTTTTATCTGGACTTTTAAAAGTTCCTCATTAGAAAACACTTACAAGTTTAAAAGAGTCTTTAGCTATGGCCAAGAATCCTTATAAAAAAGTTAGGTGACATTGAATTCGAGTTAGAAAGCAAGACCTTGAAATCATTTTAAAATTTAGACCACTATTTTCTATTGTATGTATAGGCAGTGCCTACTTTGATAGCCTCCGGGAGGTCATTTAATCTGCTGTTCACATAAGTGTGCATCTTTGGAGGTAGCCTCGGTGTGCAGTACGGTCCATGACATTTCTACTGAGCAGTCACATAAGAGAAAACACTCACCATTGCCTCACACACTGGGAAGGACACTGCTGGTCATGAATATGAAAAGCAATGCCAAGAACCAGGTAACTTATTAGGGATAAAGAGGAAGGTCTGAGTTGAACAGTGATTGTGAAATGGTGACTGGATAACAGCATGATATGGGAAGAAGAATGAAAAAATTGGATTTAGGTTTACTAGGAATGAGACCTTGGGAAAATTATTTACCTACTCTGAGCCACCATGTTTTCATTACTAAATGGGAATAATAGTAACTATCTCGGGAATTGTCACGCGAATTAAATGAGCTGACATGTCAAATAGAGTGGGCGCTTACTATATGCTTCATCTCTTTTGTTTTTCTCCACTTCAACACAGTCAGGAAATTAAAATCAGGAAATAAAAAAAATTCTGATGGAGATGCAGAAAGTGCCAAACTTATTCTGCAGGTTGGACTGCACACTTCTACATATTTGGCCCTTCTGGAACATTATCAGGACTGAGGGACACCGCCTCACCTCATTCCAAGACGTGATTGACTTGATGCCTTTCCCCTTCCCTGTGACATGCCAAGAAGGAAAGTTTAGCTGAGGAAAAGAGATATCTGGTTCCTTAGGCCAAAGAGTCCCCTCAAGAGTAGCTTTCTCTCTCATTCTCCATATGGTTGACTGGTAGAAAGATAATCAAAACTGTGGCTATGGCCGCTCTCGGCTCAGCCTGTAATCCCAGCACTTTGGGAGGCTGAGGTAAATGGATTGTCCAAGCCCATAGGTTCGAGACCAGCCCAGGCAACTTGGCGAGACCTTGTCTCTACCATAAATCAAAAACTAGCTGGGTGTGGTAGCGTGCACCTATAGTTTCAGCTACCTGGAAGGCAGAGGCAGAAGGATCTCCAGAGCCCAGCAGGTCGACGCTGGAGTGCCTGTGAGCATGCCACTGCACTCCGACCTGAGACTCCAACTTAAAAAAAAAAAAAAGCCGGGGATGCTATAAGTGTCCATGGTGCAGAGGAGCAAGAGGCTGCCCTGAGGGTAAAAGGAAGGGAGGCTAGGAACAGGAGAGGTCAGGAAATGACAATCACAATTACCTGGCTACCAGGGCTTTAGAGGAGACTGGGTTGCTGAACAGAGGAATGGTGAGTTGGATCTTTTTAGTTCTCTTTATCTGCACCGTGAAAGAATCAGGGATACTGCTGTATACGCTAGGGTGAATGGAAGCTATTTCTGAGCCACAGGAAGTAGATATTTTGAGGTAAAAATATATCACATCAGCTTGGCGTCTAATAAAATGGGCAAAGAAAATAAACTGTTAGAATGAGGGAAAACATGATTCTAGGTTTCATCAGAGAGCGAAAAATAGGGTGTCACCTTCTCTCACCAGCTTCTGGCACTACTCAGTTTTCCAGGTCCCATCCAAGCACTAGTCAGTGAGTGAGCCCATGGTTCACCTGAGCCACTCTCAGCCATTATTTCCAGGTCTCTGTCTGTCTTCAGAGAATCTTGAACTATAACATCATTTACCTGTCACTCTTCCAAAATCTGCATAAGTAAACAATGTTCTGTTCATAGAAATGGCAGCAGAATTCAAGTCCCATATCCACAATCCAACATTCTGATAAGTACATCCTATTAGTCTTATTTGTCCTCTGTCATTTAGTCTTCTTTCATAAATGCTTTAGAAACAGCAAAGAAAAAAATTGTCACACATGAAAAAAATCTAGGCTGGGCTCGGTGGCTCATCCTGTAATCCCAGCACTTTGGGAGGCCGAGGCGAGTGGATTGCCTGAGATCACGGGTTCAAGTCCCGCCCGAGCAATTTGGCGAGACCTTGTCTCTACAACACATCAATAATGAGCTGGGCATGGTAGCACGTGCCTGTGGGTCCAGTTACTTGGAAGGCTGAGGCAGAAAGATCGCCTGAGCCCAGCACGTCGAGGCTGCGGTGGCCGGGAGCGTGCCATTGCACTCCACTCTGGGCGAAAGAGTGAGGCTCCAACTCAAAAAAAAAGAAAAAATCTGGAATCTTAGAATGACTGAATCACAAAACCTTCAGCAAGATTTCCATCTTGTACATCAACTAATTCCAATAGAAATCCATTCGAAATCTCATTTTTCCCAATGTGAAATATTTGGGTTTTACAATTATTTTTCAAGTAAGAAAACAATCTACGACAGGGTAATAACTTGAAAAAAATAACAAAATTATCCAGTATTTTTAGAAGAGCCCAGGGACAGAATAAAGGATTTACGTTTGAAATATTCTTTGCCAATTAATTGATAACTTAATCATTTTACGAAACGGATCTTTAAATGGGCTGCTGGGCCCAATTTTTCCCTTGATAGTCAGCTTCACATTATGTTCATCCAATTGCTGTATGGATTGGAGGACGGTAGCGAAGGTCACAAATCAGGTGATCTTCCCAAAACCTTCAATCTTATAAGGAGCTTCCCCTGAATGAAAATCTTTTACCCAGTGATTGTCACCTATGTGGCAAAAAGCTTAAAGATACATAATTGTTAATATTGTGCATTTTTATCCTTTATTTCAAGGCTAAATACTTTAAATACAACCTTCTTTCCTGTTTAGGGTCCGTAAAATACAAAATATTAGAATTTCACTCCATTCTTCGCAGACATCCTGTCCAAACTAGCCAAAGAAAACAATATTCTTCAAACAATAAATAATAAAATCCAAGGACTTAGCAAAGTACAATATATACTACATTCGTTTGCTAATGATTCTTTTTACATGTTTACTTCCAGTCATCTTATCAAGCGTGTAGCAATAGCAAAATTTCCGCCACTGCATACTTTGAACCTATTAAAGTTTTCTACTCACCCTCACTTTCCCCACCTTCCAAATATTTGAAGTGAAGCCCTCTTCATGTACTATTTGTGACACAAAAATTGTATGTAAAAGACCAATGTACCTAAGGAGGTATATTGTGTGGATTTGGGGCCAGAAAAGTTTTTGGTCTTCCTGTTAAAACTCATAGTATCCCCAGTTTGTCAGAGAATGTGGAGAGCAATCTGCAATCCTCACAGAAATAAGTCCACCTCTCTTTGTAAGTGTTACATATGCCCTGATTCAAAGACATCTAGGCAAACATGGACCTTACTATAGCTTTGTCAAAGTATGGTTCACAGAGCTCTGGGAATCCCCAAGACACTTTTGGGAGGTCCTCAAGATCTATAGAGTTTTCATAATAATTCTAAGACATTATTTGACTTTTTCACTGTGTTGACATTTGTACTAATGATGCAAAAAGAATTGTGGGTAGGCCTGCTGGTGTCTTAATATGATTCAAGATTTTGGCACCAAACCGTTCTAGCAGTCAATGTATTTTCCAAGGCCACTCACCTACAGGCAGAAGACAATGCCAATTTTATATGATAATGTTCTTGTTGGAGCTATAAAAATTATTCATTTTATTTACGCATTGGCACCTTGCTACAAATCTTCTAAATATCCTCTGTAACAAAATGAGTAACTTATATAAAATGATTTTTGCT
Organism: Tarsius wallacei; assembly: GCA_963574415.1. Taxonomy (NCBI): domain Eukaryota; kingdom Metazoa; phylum Chordata; class Mammalia; order Primates; family Tarsiidae; genus Tarsius; species Tarsius wallacei. The sequence continues at coordinate 76,866 of CAUYQG010050828.1, read as the reverse complement.
CCATACTGAAGCTTAGTGGTTATTTCAAGAAAAAGCACTTGAGCAATTTTTTGACTTGTATAGTGAACTATCTGCTTTTTTCATTAACATAATTTTTATTGAAAGAATGAACAATAACCTATGGTTATTCAGACTTGAGTACTCAGCAGACACTTTCTCAAAAATGAATTAGTGAATCTGACACTTTGAAGAAAACAACAGACAGCTTTTAAGCAAAAATTCAAATTCTAAATAATATGTGTCTTTCACCAAGACATTGAAAGCTTCCTAGTACTTACAGACTTTTCAACAGTGTGATATTAACAAATGTAATTTTCTTACAACTTACAATGAAACCTGCCAACATTTGGAATATCTGTATATTTTATTAAAAACTATGCTTTTGTGTTAATAGAATGGTTTTATTGCTATTTTAAATACATTGAAAACATACTTTAAAAATTTCTCGGTTTTAATTCATCATATGATAAGTATCAATGGATATAACCCAGATCAATAAAAGATCTTTGAAGTCCTGAATAATTTTTAAGTGTATAAAGATTTTGAGATGAAAAAGTTTGAGATCTGCTGCCTTAATACAAGTCAATGCACGCAATCTACTATTATAAATTTCACCAGCCGGGCTCGGTGGCTCAGCCTGTAATCCCGCGCCTTTGGGAGGCTGAGGTGAGTGGATTGTCTGAGCCTGCGGGTTCGAGACCCGCCTGGGCAAGCAAGACCTCATCTCTACAATAAATCAAAAAATCAGCCGGGCGTGGTAGCGCGTGCCTGTAATTCCGGCTACTCGGAAGGCTGAGGCGGAAGGATCGCCGGAGCCCAGCAGGTCGAGGCTGCAGTGGCCAGGAGCGGCCACTGCACTCCAATCTGGGCAACAGAGTGAGACATGGACTAAAAAAAAATAAAAATAAAAAGTGAAATTAGTATTTTCTCCAGGTGATTTCGTTAACTTCAAAGAAAATCCAAGAGAATGTACAAAGCATTAGAACTAAAGTGATAGCTTATCATGTCCTTGTAGTAATATTATACAACAAAATACTAGAGAGCAGGTAAAATAAATGAACTAGGTCTACATTATTAATAGGGTTAAATCTCAGCGTTAGGTGAAAAATTAATACAAATTGAAGAAGATGCAAGCAGTGCTGTACTGCTTATGAAATTTCTTTAATGCACAAGACAATGTTATATATTGGTGTTTACTCATGTGAAAACCAAATAATAATGGGGACTGAAAGTTGTTTACTAACTTCAGTGACCTCTGGAAAGAGAGAGAGGGGAATGGGAGGGCATTTGGGCTTCAGCTTTATCTGTAGTTTCACTTTCTTTCCAAAAAGATCTCAGGCAAATGTTCTGCTTCCTGGAGCAGCAGAGCAGGAAGCTCTCTTCAATCTAGTGGTGGGTACATTTGTGCCTATGACATTGTTCTTCATAATTTTCTGCAAGTTTGAAATATTTCCTAATCAAAATTTTTTCGTGACCCAGCACGGTGGCTCACACCTGTAATCCCAGCACTTTGGGAGGCAGAGGCTAGAAGATTGCCTTGGTGTAGGGGTTCAAGACCAGCCTGCACAACTTGGTGAAACCTCGTTTCTACAAAAAAAAAAAAAAAAAAATTAGCCAGGCATGGTGGCACGAGCCTATGATTCCAGCTACTTGGAAAGCTGAGGCAGAAGTATCGCAGCGGCAGAGTGAGACTCTGACTCAAAAAAAGAAAAAAACACCAAACTTTCTTTTTTAATGAAAAAGGAGCCATCCAGATAGTTGGTGCTACCTAATGTAAGGCAGACACGATGGAGCAGTAGTCTCCCTGCGTCTTGTGGCAGTCTTGGGATTCTGCAAAAGAGGCAGGATCTGATGCCTCCAGTTCTGAGCTCAGTACATTCAGTGTCCTGGATGCTCCTTTCCTGTCACCATTGCGAGTTCTTCTGGGACAGCCAAGAGGTCCACTGCGACCTGCTTGCCATGCCTTGCGGTCATCTTTTCTGAAATTGCTAGCTAGCGAAGCGATCATTTTTCCAGAGCGTAGAGCACCTCGAGACGAGGCACAGACTGGCCTGCTCTGGATGCGATGCTGGCCACCCAGGAGGAGACGCAGGCGCCCCCAGGCCAAGGAGGAGGCTGCGGAGAGGCCCAAGGGTCGCCTGTAACCGCAGCCTCCTTTGCAACAGGCTTCCCACTCCGTGGAGGGACAGCTGGAGCCGGAGACGTCCAGGAGAAGAGACCCTTCAGAGCGTCAGCCTACTTACTTGTCCCCGGGAGCCACCAATACACGTTCCTGGGCTTCAGGCGGCCAAATGCGAGAGTTTGGGCCTGGCCGCCTTTGGAGCCCTGACACTCTCGCTGAAACCCTCCGACAGGTGGATCCTCTTGTAATGGATAATCTTATGGTAACGGTTCAGCGTTGGCTCAAATGCGATGAAGTTTTGTCTTCATGTTGTTTTTCGTTTTCGTTTTTGTTTTTTTGCCTTCTCAATAAAATTGTACACAATGCGGGGAAAGAAAAAGAACAGAAAAGGAGCCATGATCAAAACGGCCATGTCTTTGAGTAGGTTCTGGCTATGCTTGTGAGCACAGGGAGGCACAATGAGGTGTCACCCTGCGCATCCTAGGAGCGACACAATCCTCTGAATTGTTAAGGTTACTGCAGCTTCCTGCTCTGCTGCCCCAGTCAGAGCTACCCTACTTTGCAGGTTCCTTGGGAGAACAGGCTTCTGATGGGCCAAGATCACCGTTAGAAATAGAGGCAATCCTGAGCCCACAGGTTTGAGAACAGCCTGAACAGCTTGGCGAGACCTCATCTCTATAATAAATCAAAAAATTAGCGGAGCATGGGAGTGCATTCCTATAGCTCCAGCTACTTGGAAGGCTGAGGCAGAAGAATCGCCTGAGCCCAGCAGGTCGCGGCTGTGGTGGCTGTGAGAGTGCCACTGCACTCCAGCTCATGCACAGGGGTCTCCGACTCAAAAAGAAAAAGAAAAAGAAAAAGAGAACAATCCATTTCGTATTTATCTCCTGTGATCCCATCCCACAAACTTGATCTCCCACTTGTCATCCCAAGTTCAGTTCGAAATTCCCTTCTGCAAAACTGACATCATAAGAAACTTAAGACAAACAGGTTTGTTTACCCTTGGGATGAATTACAGGAACATGTAACCATGGGGGCCATCGTCCTCTTCATCCCTTTGTTTGAAGGCCAAGAGTCAGATCTTTCAGAGGAATTGTGTCCCCCTCTGGCTTCTACAATAATAGCTCAAAGCCTTCCAACTTTAACACTGAGTGGTCACCACTTATTCTCAAAATACTAGGAATTTGAGGCTGAGGCAGTGCAAGTCATGGTGAGTTTAGAACACCTTTTTGTACCCCAAAGTAAAGATGTGCTAAGAGAATTATGAGAACATGCCAAAAAGATACAGGAGCCAAAATGCAGTGGTTTCCACTGACCAAATCCTATACAATGCGATCATCAAAACCTATGGAATAAGTAAGACCCCACGAGACTATAGTGATATAAATTAATAAATGGATACAAAATTAGATGAAGAAGAATGACAACTACTAAACACTGAAAGAATGAGAAAGCAAATACCACGGGATTGGAATATGAAACAGAAGAGCTGTGAATGCATGGAAGAAAGCATGCATGCTAATTGAAAAACCAAATATTTACCCCTGCTATCAAAGAACGATAACTACTTCCCCAGCTCTGCCTCTTCCTCCCACCTTCTGAAAAGCCCATTTTCTTATCAACCCCTCTGAGATTCCAAAGGCTCTTCTCTCTTTATTCTCTTCACTTGCCCCCACATATTCAAAGAGTAGTACCTGTGCACCCTGATTTAAACAAAATATTGATGACTGGACCTCCCCTTTGGGGAGAGAAGGCAACATGGGAATGTGGGATTCATATTTACCTGAACTGAGAATTGGAAGCTAGCTTCATGACTCTCTTAATGTGTCCTCTTAATCCCTTCTTAAAAATCCCACATTCTTTATGCTCCGATTATCTCAACTGTACAACAGGGCTTAAAGTTCTTGGCTTCACTGGGTGGTGAACCAACTATTCACCATGTGAGAAAGTGCTTGTAAACTACAATGCCGGCAGACACTGAAGGCATAGAGTACACAAGAGCTTCTTAAGAAAGGGCTGGGAGGGGAGGGGGACAGCAGGGTCCACCTGCAAGACACAGACCGAGGTCAAAATCATTACTATTGATATTTGAATAACATACTGAACACTTTTTAAAATAAAGTCTCATGACAGGCACTGACTTAAATTACTCTTGTTATAATGTGTCTTACATATGAAGAAACATAGACAGGTTTTGATTTCTTACACGTTGAGAGCATCTTTTTTTTTTTTTTTTTTTTTTTTAGTCAGAGTCTTATTCAATTGCCCAGGCTGAAGTACAGTGGCATGCTCATAGTTCATTGCAGCCTCCAACTCCTGGGCTCAGGCAATCCTTCTGCCTCAGCCTCCTGAGTAGCTGGGACTACAGGTGTGCACCACCATGCTCAGCTAATTTTTTTTATTTTTTGTAGAGATGAAGTCTCACTGCATTGCCCAGGTTGGTCTCAAACTCCCAGGTTTAAGCAATTCTCCCACCTCGTCTTCCCAAAGTGCTGGGATTACATGTGTGAGCCACTGTGCCCAGTGAAGTGAAAGTGTCCTTTAAAGAAGATTGTGAATAATGGCATCCAGACACCTCTGGATTGAAGGCCTGAGAAAAAGGATAGACATGGAAGTACAGCTTTTGAAAGGGGATGTCCAACCTCTTCTCTTTTTTTTCATTTTTCCCATAGAGACGGTAACCAATTGTATTCAGATCAACATGATATTTTAAAAAAAAATAAGTTTGTGATTTTTTTAAAAATTAACTTTGTGCTTGCTTCTTCAAAAATAATACTCTATCAAGGCAGAAGATATTGCTGTATATATTTATGATTAACATATGTAAATTAACTTTCTGTAGGCATGAAGTGAGGTGGGGGGACTGGTGATCAGGGTGGGGGGATGTTTGGGTTGTTTCCATCCAGTGAGGACTATCTGATGGCTATAAGTGTCAACAGAAGCCCAAACTGTATTGATTACATTTCAAAGGCTTTTCTCTCTACTGTGGGCTATCCCACAATGCAGTATATTTAAACAATGGAATATGCTACAGCTTTTGAAATGAACAAAACATAACTACATGGTACAACAGGGGTGATTCTCACAAACAACAAAAAATGCAAGTCACAACTAAGGCAAACAGCTATGATTTCATTCATACAAAATTCACAAACAGATAACTCAACTGTATCCTACTGGACACAGACATAAGTCATAAAACCGAAAAGAAGAGCAAGAAAACAGTTCTCCCAAAAGTGAGACTGGTGTGACCTGGGGAGGGGACACAGGGAGGTTACTGGTTACAGGGCTCCCCTTCCTGACCTGGGTGGTGGGTACACAGGGGTTTACTTTATAATTACTCATGAAAATGCACCAATTTTTAAAACTGTTTCTCTTTTTATAGGTCCCATTCATTTTTATTTATTTATTTGCTTATTTTTTTTTTTTTTTTTGAGTCAGAGTCTCACTCTGTCACCCAGGTTGGAGTGCAGTGGCATGCTCACAGCCACCGCAGCCTCAACCTGCTAGGCTCCGGCGATCCTTCTGCTTCAGCCTTCCAATAGCCGGAACTACAGGCATGTGCTACCACACCTAGCTAATTTTTTTATTTATTGTAGACACGAGGTCTCACCATGTTGCCCAGGATGGTCTCGAATCCGCAGGCTCAGGCAATCCTCTTGCCTCAGCCTGCCAAAATTCTGGGATTACAGGCTTGAGCCACTGTGCCCGGCCCCCTTTCATTTTTTAGAGAAAGGAAGAAGCTGAAGCATCTATGACTAAATATTACCTGTTGTCAGTTCTGATGGGTCTATGGTATCTCATTTGTCTACATCTCTGTAATTTTTTTTCAAATTATTCTGCTGAATCAAAGAAGACAGGCCCCCAAAAAGGAAGAGTACATACATTATATATGGAATTTTTTATTCCGTTTATATAAAATTCCAGAAGGTGCAAACTAACTTAGAGTGGCAGAGAACAGATGAGGGGGACCCTGGGGAAAGCGTGGACCCATGAGGGACAAGAGGAAGGGGATCTTAAGGAGCTCTAGGAAGCTGTGGGGGTGACAGGTTCATTATCTTGATTACAGTGATGGTCTACGGGGTGCACTTATGCTAAAAAGTACCAAATTATATGCTTTAAATGTGTGTCGTTTCTTGTATGTCAATTATACATTAATAAAGCAGTTTTTTAATAACCTTCCTTGAGCCTTTTTAGTATGTTTCACATAGTCTTCAATATACATACATTGCTTTGAAAATGAAGAAGATACTTTTAAGTGGTCAGAGAAATCTGAGTAAAGCACCTTGATGCCGTCTGCCAGAGAGTTGTATGCACGTTTGTGGTCAGTCCTGGGATCCAATTATTCCATTTTATTAGAAAAGTGCCTTCACTCTCCTCCATTCTCTCTTTTCTCCTCGTTTCCCTTCCCCTTCCCCCCTCTTCTCTTTCTCTCTCCCTTTCTCTCCCTTCCCTCCCTCCCTCCCTCCTTCCTTTTTTCTCCCTCCTTCTCCCCCTTTCTACTCTATTTCCTTTATCTGCCTCTCTCTTTCTTTCCCTCCTTCCCTCCCTCTCTCACCCTCTCTCTGCCTCCCCTTCTCTCGCCTTCTCCCTCTCTCTTTTCTTCTTTGGCTCTCACTCTCTCTGCCTGTCAGAAGAGTGAGACTTTTCTTTTCTTCAACTGAGCAGACCGCTTCAGGGGACATGACAACACTCATAATAATGGAAAACGATCATTTCTGTCATTGAACAACATTTTATAGCTTATAACATGCTTTCTCATATCTGTCTTTTGTTGCTCACAACAATCCTTGGATGTAGTAATAGGAAAATAAAAGGCAATTGAAACTGCTTCTACCTTTTAAGGAGGGTGGCACATTTCACATTCGTGGGAAGGCACATTTCTTTGCTGTCCCTTCCACTTTCAGAGACTGTTAGTGAAAGATGCAGCCATTTCTTCTACTCCAGCTCCCTCCCTTCAGTGGTGTGATGGCTTCTTGGTTTTAACAGAAAAATGAGTCATCAGCTGTGCAAAGGTACAAGATACAAAACTTGGCTTTGGAGCTGAGTTGGGGGTTGCAGCCAGACACTGCTAGCAGCCTATCCAAAATTTGTTCTTTCTGTCTTACTTACATAGGGCCTGACTTTGTTGGAGGTAGAAATGTGCCCAGCTGGAAACTTAGATTACTCAGCCTTCTTTCCAGTTAAGAGTAACCACGTGACTAACTCCTGGCCAATGGAATGAAGGAAGAAACTGTTGTACAGGACTTTCAGAGATGGTCCCTTAAAAGGGAAAGACTCAGTTGCCAGGTCGCTGGTTGGCCTTCCTTTTCTCTCTGCCTGAAATATGGATGTAATGTTTGGTGCTGCAGCAGCAACTCTGCAGGCATGAGGTGACCTTTATTGAGGACAACAGGCTTATGCTAGATACAGCACAACAGAAAGACAAGAGGATATTAGGACACTGGTGAGACTATAGCACTACTGTATCAGCCCTGGAATGCTGCTATGGCTTAAATGTGTCCCCTCCAAAAGTCAGGTGTTGCCAATGTGATAGTAGAAAACTTTTAGAGGAAATTAGGCCATGTGGGCTTCTCCCTCATTAATGAATTGAGGCCCTTTTAGGAGAAGCCTCACACAGCAGAGTTTGGCTTTTCCCCTCTTTGCTCTTTGGCTCTTCCCCCATTCCAGGGGGTACAGCCTCGCCAGATGACCAAACCTGCTGATGCCTTGATCTTGGACTTCCCAGCCTCCAGAACCATGAGAAATATATTGCTGTTCACTATAAATTACCCACTCTGTGGTATTCCATTATAGCAGCACAAGACAGACTAAGACAAATGCCTACCTCAAGACTTCTTTTACATGGGCAAAACCTTTAAACCTAATTTAAGGCATTGTTTTACAGGTCTCTATTGCAGCAAAACATGATACAGAATTGATGAGCTAAGTTCTTCTGTGTTATGAAGTGAAGGATGGGGAATTTCTGGGATGAGCCCTGCAGAAATGTGCTCTAAAAAAAAGAGGGAAAAAGCAACACAGTGATGCAAGCTTCTCTTCCCTCATGTCTTCCATAACATCAGTCACACATGTTGAGACTCCTGTGTACACATGAGGGGAAACCAAGGAAAAGGTGTTGCACTTCCTCATCAGTATGGCATGAGACAGGGACAGCACATGTGAGAGACCAAGTTGATCTAGTCACCAAATTCATTCAAAATAAACAAGATCTTGGAGTGAGAGAGGACACAGAAACATTAACAGCTAGTCCCTTCCTTTGTGTACCAGAGAGGCTTCTAGAAAAGCTTGTCTCACTACACTGGGGTGAGTTTTGAAGCAATAACATTTGCCTCCCATAGGACAGGTAATGCAGTTAGCATTAGGATTACAAGAGGAAGTAACCCCATTTTACAAACAAGGAAACTGAGGGTCAGAGAGATGAAGGGACAACTGGCTTCAGAGTCAGCTTCAGTGTCAAGGTGTACTGGTTTTTTATTATGCTTTATCTACTCCTGGGATTCAAAAGGAGCAGTGAGGAAGGAAGGGAAGAGAGCAGCCACCCAAGCCACCAGATAGGCCACGAGAGTCCTGGCGGCCAGTGATAAAAGATGTTACAGCCAATTCCCTGGCCATAAGCATGCTTGTATACATGTTGCTTCCCTTTCATGTAGGTGTGTATATGAAGGTCAGGTAGGTACAGGTGTTTTAAGGGCTTTCTATGATGGTAGAAATAGCACCATGTTTGGAGTTTAAAACTCTAGGCTTCAACCCCAGTCCTGCATTTATCTCCTGCATGATTTGGGCCAAATCCCTTAACCTCTCTGGGCTGCAATTTTTCCATTAGTATCAAGAAGTAATTGGTTAAGTTAAGTCCTTAGGTCCAGTTCTGCTGTATAAAATATATCACTAAGGTAAGATAAATCTATTAAAGAGTAAGAATAAACTCAGCATTTTATACAAATATGCTGAGTAGCAATGAGAACCCATTATTTCACAAATTGCAATTCTTAGGAGAATGGTATGGTTATACAATTAGCTGAGCCATGACTACACAGTTGCTTATTTCTACGCTACCCTTAAATCACCCCGTTACTACGTTGATAAATATGACAGCACATTTCAAGACATCATACCTAGGTGCCTCAGTATATTTGCATTAGAAAACCAATTTTAAACCTTGAAAGTCATTTCCTTTAATTAGAAATTAAATAGACACAATGAGAATTTAAGACACGTCCTGGTACTGTCCCAACAGCACAAGAGCACATGACACAAAGCTAGTAGTATCAGCAGGGCCATGGGAGGATTTTATTAGACAAATCAGACAGTATATTAAACACCCCAGGGCCTCCTCATCATAAATACAGCCAAGCAGTCCCAGAGTAATGGGGATGAGGCCCTTCGTGAGCACTAATCTCGTTATTCTGACATTTAATGAGCACGAATAACCAGGGATGGACGGTATTATTTATGAGTCCTCGTGAACCCGGGATAAGGGTGATTTCAAAGGGTCCTTTGGGATCATTGCGGCCTTGTCTGTAAAATGTGCCTGTATTAGCTGGGTCCCTTGTCTTCAGCTGCACTAGACTCCCAAGAACTTGGTAAAGGGAGGGTCTGGAGTCTGAAACCCTCACCTGTGAGCACATCATTGAGTTATTTACTGCATTATCTTCCAAACAAGTATCTGATCCTATTCCCTGACAGCCTACATTATTATAGTTTAATAGGGAAAGGTTTCCTGTTCCCTGCCACTGGAAAGTAGTTCAAATACATTGTACCTGTACACAGAGCTCCTCCCTGACATCTATAGAGTGGCCCAAAGAAGGCAGAGATTCCCCAAGAGCAGTGAGTTCCCCATCACAGGAGGTATTCAAGCAGAGTCAAAGACCGAATAGAAGATTTCTTAATCAAACTGGCAGCAGGGAGGAAAGGGTGGCCTAAAGGATTTCAATTTACCTTCAGTCCTAAAAGTTGGAGATTTTATGACTTATACAAGGTGGGACCCCCAAAAAACAGAATTTGTTCATAAAAAATGGTGTATTTATTCTTACATGTTTAACCTTCAGTCACCTTTAAAGTACTCTCTGTTTGATGCAATACACCTTTTGAGATGCTTTTTCCACTGCTCAAAACAATTTTTGAACTCTTCAATTTTGATGCCTTTTAGTGCTTCTGCTGTTTTTTGTTTTACCTCTTCCACATTGGCAAAACCTTTCCCTTTGGCAACTTTCTTCACCTGGGAAAATAAAAAAACAACGCTCAGGGCAAGATCAGGTGAAGAAGGAGGGTGGGACATGGGGGTCATGCCGGTTTTGATCAAAACAACTGCTGAACACGCAATGCAGTGTGGGCAGGTACGCTTGTATGTCCCCATCATGAAATGGGCAAACGCATTGAAAGAGTCTCCAAAGAAAAATTTCACTGATGGGTGCTGTGGCTCATGTCTATAATCCCAGCACTTTGGGAGGCCGAGGTGAGAGGACTGTCTGAGCCCATGGGTTCGAGACCAGCCTGGGCAACTTGGTGAAACCTCACCTCTACAATAAATCAAAAAAATTAGCCGGGCGTGGTGGTGCACGCCTGTAGTTCCAGCTACTTGGAAGGCTGAGGCGGAAGAATTGCCTGAGCCCAGCAGGTCAAGGCTGCAGTGGCCGTGAGTGTGCCCCTGCACTCCAACCTGGGTGACAGAGTGAGACTCCAACTCAAAAAAAACTTTTTTCACTGAAACCAAACGCAGCCTCTCACAACACTAGCTGGTACACTGATGCTGATGGGTTCCTAGAACACTTACCTAATGGAAGGGGCCTGTACTACAAGGGGTCTGTCCTCCAAAAAACAATTCGGGGTTTTGTTTTTTTTTGTCTCCCTCATATAGGACAAAATGCTACTCAGTTTGATAGCTCTCATTATTTAAGGGTTATTATGTGCCAGAAACTGTGCTGAATACTTCAATTCTTTCACTTCTCACATAAAAGTCAGAGTAAGGTTCTGGGGCAGCTGAGCCATGAGATCCCGTGGCTCACAGAGTGCCAGGCAGGGTTTGGGGAGCCCTAGAGCCTGTGCTTTCTAGCTCTCAAGAGTGCTTCACCCACACAAGGACAGGGTTATGGCAACTGGATCCCAGTCTGGAATAGTCTCTCCTCCTGTGGCCACCATTTTTCATTTTTCAAGGATCTGAATATAAAGCCAAATAGTTTGAGGGCTGGGGATTGGGTCTCCTCAAGGTCAAAGGGCTGCTTTACTGAGAATGTGAGAAAGATGCTCAGAGGGTAAGAGGCTTTGATTTCCTGAAAGGGAAGGGAAATTGTAGCCAGAAATATTCCCATTCCTTTGAGTCACAGCCTTAGGTCCTCTGGGGAAGCTCAGTCAGGTAGTATTCTTGAGGTCAGAGCCAGCCCCTGCTCCCCCTCTACCCCATCCAAGCCCCTCTTGGCAGACAGCCACCATCTTTCAAGCCTAGGCTGCTGTCTCTAGAAGTCCCCAGCCCATTCACGGCCAGCACCCAACTCAGAAGCCTGCAGTTCTCTTGCTACCTCTGGATGCTGAGATTAGAGTCAGTAGAAGGTGGAAGAAAAATGTAAGAGACTTGGTGTTCTTCTCTCAAAGGGCAGCCCCCAGCGGTGTTTGTTCTCAGAGCAGCCTTGGAAAGAAGGATGGTCCCTTTCCTACCTCCCAAAGATAATTGAAGAGAAGTAAGAAAGTACCTGTGTTTGAAGGCAAAATGGCAACAATTAATCTCTAAGTGCAGGGTCTAGCCGTTAAATTCTTTGGAGAAACAACTTTAGGAGTTTAATGACAATCAAGAGAGTGAAATTAAATTAAGAGAAATAGTAATTAAATCAGGAAAGAAGTTTTTGCAAAGGGGATGGTAAAGGAAATTAAAAGCAGTAATGCTGAAAAATGTGGAGGGCAGAGCCAGGGAGGGAAGGGCCAGCTGAAGACAAGGAAGGAGCCTGCACAAAGCAAGTGGGGCCGGATAAGGCAGAGGGGCGGCACTAAGGAAAGGAGTCTGGAAATGGGTGTCCTCGAGAGAGACCAGGTACCCAGCACTTCCAATTTGTAACTAAAGACACCCAAATCCTAATGGGAATGAGCTTTCCTTCACAAGGAAAGCATTCGGTTGAATAAAGTTATAGAGTTAAGTGGAGTGACCACTTGTCTTGGTTTGGTCTAGGACTATCCCAGCTTTAGTCCCATGTCCCAGGAAACCCCTCAGACTGGGAAAAACCCCTCAGTCCAGGGCAAATCAGGATGGCTGGTCACCATACCTTGGAGGCAGGCAGCTCTGGTTCCCAGCTCTGCCACTCGGGCAGTAGCTACATGACTCAGGGTGAGTCACTTTTCCTCTGTGGGCATCAGTTTTCTCACATATAAAATGGTGTTGTCATGGGTTCCTCAAAAGATTATGGAAGTTGCTATATGTCAAGATGTCTAGAACAGTGTGCATGATGTAAAAGTTTAGAAAAATAAAAGTCATTCATGCTAGTGGTGGGGAAGAAGTTTTGGAGTTCAGAGATCAAGAGGTTGCAAAGCAGCTGCAGATGTAAAAGAACTAGGAAGACAGTTCTTTTATAAGCATTGCTGGGGGTTGCAGATGGGCTTTCCCTTTAATATACTTATGTATTAGTTCGCTAGAGCTTCCATAACAAAGTACCACAAATGGGGTGGCTTAAACAATGGAAAAATGTTGTCTCACAGCCCTAGAGACTAGAAGTTCAAAGTCAAGGTGCAGGCAGGTGTGATTCTTTCTGAGGACTGTGAGAAAAAGAGCTGCTCCAGGCCTCTCTCCTCGGCTTGTAGATAGCTGGCTTCAAGTTCACATGGTATCCTCCTTGTATGGCTGTCTGTGTCCAAATGTCCCCTTCTTGTGAGGACATTGGGTTATACTGGATTAGGGATTCTGTTTAGCTTGATTACCTCTGTAAAAACCCTATCTCCAAATCAAGTCACATTCTGAGCTACTAGGGGTTAGGACTGCAACATATAAATTTGGGGGGATATAATTAAACCCACAAAACTTGGGAAAAAAATAAATGAAAATTAGAATTAGAAAATCAGAATTACCTTTTGCTCCTTTGCACATAACTCTGTACATACAATAGCCCAGGAATATTCAAGCTACAGAGTTAATACATGAAAGAACAGAAAAGAGTAATAGGAGGGTAGAAGAGGAAGAGTGTCAGGGAAGAAAAGAATGATGAAAAGGGAAAGAGGAGGAGGAGAAGGAGAAGAGGAAAAGAAAACAGAAGAGCAGTGAGCTAGGTCAGCCCACCAAGCCCGGAGTAAGCACAGAGACTGGTGAGAATGAGAACACACCATTTTAATTTTGATGTATTAACAAACACAAACAAGCAGTGCAAGGATGCTCACAGCATTCATATGAATGTTTCATGGTTCCCTGATAGCTCCCCTTGAGTCTCACAGAGGAGTACCCAGGTCTGGTGGATTTGGCAGCTCTCCTGTGTGAGATGAAGGAGCACAGAACCACAGCTCCTTTTACACCATTATAGGGAGGTGGGGAAGGTGTGGGTGCCACACAATACTTTAGGGTCCACCTGATAAGGAAATCCTTGTCCAGCAAGACCATTACACACGTGCCTTTCATTTCTTATGGCTTTCTGGAGCTGATGGAAGGTTTTGGTGCAGAGAGCCTACTAGGGCATACCAACGGAGGAAAAAGGGCAAGAGGAGGCCTCACAAGATGGTGTTTTGTGCATACAGGCAGCATGTCCTCTATAAAAGGAGGCAACGCTAGAGTGAGTCGAAGTGAGAGAATGGACGAGAAGGGCTCTGTGGCCTCTCAGGGTCTTCCAGTTACACAACTATGAGCCATGCATACAGCCAGGTTGCTAACATACAAAACGCAAAATCGCAAAAGGCAGGGTGAATTTCCCCAGACACAGTGCAGAGAATGCAAAACAAATAGTACCGCGGTCAGAGCTTCAAAGATGAGAAAGGCAGACAAACTGAACACACTTGTATGGGTGATAGGCCTGGAAACAATTACAAGCCCAGGGACCCTGCTCCCACATGGTGAGTTCGGCTTTGCACTCCTACTTTAGGGAGCAGAAACTCCCAGTCAGGTGCTGTCAAAGTCTGCCAGGTAGCCGCAACAGATTCCCTCCAGGTGATCCTGATGCATGCTAATGTTTGAGAACCACTAATCTAAGCAGCAGGCTGCTCTAAATTCTACAACCCAAACCAACTGAGATAGAGTCTTAGAAGAATCAGCTTCTGCTTTCTTACTGGCAACTGTACTACTGAGAACAGGTAAGACAATAGGGATATGCAACTCAGGATTTAATATCTGCATTGCCTGGGAAGAAAAATGTATGTTTGCAGGATTAATTAAATCATTGTATATGTAATTCAAATTCTCCCCTTCATATCTTCATTTGCTTTCTGGGGCATAAACTTCTAGACCTTTCCTTAAAATGGTGTGGAGTGATCCAGACTCTGTATGACTGCACCTTCGATTCGTAGGGTTTTTTTGTGTTTTACTTTAATGTCTTCAGCATGGGAAAGAGACCCAGTTGCCAGAGTGGCCAGGAATAGCATCCAAACAGTTTAGCCTTTACTCAAACCTTAACCCTACTTGGTCAGTTTCACAGTGTTCTTGGCTCACCTAACATTTGTGGTCACAAAAATGTAAAACACTGCATTTCTGCTAGCTGCTTCTCCCTACTTTGTCTCTCCATAAAGTCTTATGAACCTGTTGACTTTCTCCTAAATTTACTAACATAATTCATCTTATTTTTCTTAGTAACCTTGTCTCACCTCTCCCCCTTTGGTGAACACTGCCCACTATTCAAAGCCCACTGTTTAGTTCCTCTGTCTCCAGAGCCTATGCTCTGGAGAGGTCAGCTGGCTTCTGCACAGGCTCAAAATAGGGCTCACAGTACAACACTGGGAAGAAGCCATGATCTGGAAGCAGAAAGCCTGGTCTGGCCTCTGTTCTGCTACAGGCATGCTGCACAATCTCCAGCAGGTCCCTTCCCCTCTCGAGGCCCATCTCCTCTGTTGTACAAAGAAGGATACAATGACCTCTCAGTCCTTCCTACTAGGACTTCTCAGGACTCTGGTTTTCCTCTGTTGGACAAGTGATCATACAGTACAGATTTCATGGGGACAATGCCAGTTTTGAAATCCCTGGCACCATGGCCCACACTCCATACCAGTTCTTTAACCGTGGTCCTTACTACTGACTTCACCAATGGCAGGGAATGAGAGGGCTCTCTGTCTGGTTTCTCCATCATCACTATAGCCCCAGTGGGACTAGGATCTCAGTATCCAAATGCTCAGACCATTTAAGCTATGAACTATCTTACCAGGTCATTTTTAAAACCCCAATAAAAGGGCATGGCACACAGTGCTCGGTAAATATTTGAATGAATGCTTTTTCTCTAACCACAAGAGCACCACAGAAATGAACAAAGCTCTGGACTGAAATAGAGAAACAAATTTCTTCTGCAGTAACCAAAACATCAAACTAAAGCTACTTAATGCCTGAAGTACATCAAAACAATACTGTGGCACTTTCTTGGGATTGTGCTAATCTTACAAGCATTACCGTTGAAGCTCTATTGTTGTGCCACCCTTCCCTCGTCTTGTCCCCAAATACTCAAGAATCCCACCTATTGACTCTAGTGGGTCAAAGATCTAGAGTTAAATCCCAACTCTTCCACTTAACAGCTGAGAGGTTTCAGCTTCAGTTTCCTCCTGTGTAAAAGGGACAAAGAGCAAACTCCTCATTAGATTGCTGATTAAATAGAAAGCTGTTCTAAAATTATTGAAAATAAGCATTTGTTAACAAACCACTCATATCTGTCTTCCCATCTAACCCGTAAACATATCATACCTATATATTCCTATAGGTACAATAATTCCTATATATTCCCAGGAAAAATAAGACTCAGAGAAGTGAGTTGCCCAAGATCTCCCAACTGGTTACAGGGCCAGCAGTTAAACCCAGACTAGAAACACTTCTGAGCCCAGAAGATGCAGCAATGTAGGCACGGTTAAGTTTGCAAATCCAAGCAGAGCACCTGAATAGTACAGCAAACCTGGCCCTGGCCTGAACCCTCCTCCTTCAGTGTTTAAGGGGAGAAATAATGTCCCTTGACCTTCCAAGGGACAGCTTATGGGAATCCAGAGCATGGCTCCAGGCACACAGGAGCTCCACATGCTAAATGGTATACTCTGTTGAATGAAGTCAGCTTTATAGGCATTTTTATCTATTTTAGCTTAATGCCAACACTTACATGATATCAGAATGTCCTATTCAATTATTCCTGTGGGGGTATTGGCACCTGGAAAAAAACTGGACAGTGAAGGGCAGATATGAACAAAGAAGCTACAATGTATTTAGCCTCTCCTGGGCAAAGATTTACCCTCACCCACTGTTTCACTGAACCACGTCCAAGATAATATCCAGAGATCCTACTCTTTCCAACCCCCGCTAGTCTCAGGGCCTTGTTGGGCCTTTTCACTAACATGGTTTTCCCCAGCGACTTAAAAGGCTCAGCCCAAACTGCAGTTACAATGTAAGTCATCTTTCCAGTTTTGCTTAATCACTTAGAGCTTCTACTCAGCATGTGCTGGTTATGTACCTACTCAGAAGTGGTTAGAATTATAGCCCATAGTCAGCTGTTGCCTTACTAGATGCTGGTGTAGTCATGCACTCTTTGAGCTATGGCTGCCACCATGTTTCCTAAGCTTTGGCCCCCTCCCCTGTTTTGGAGAGATGAAGCTCTCTAGTTTACTTTCTAAATAAACTATATTTTCCAATCTAAAAAAAAAAGAATTATAGGGCATAGTCAAGGGAGTTTCAGGATTCGTTGGGCCAAGGTAGCCTTAACTCAAAGATCTAATTTGTTAGGCTTTTGGAATTACTATAAATAACCCATAATCCTCATCTCCTAGGGCTCAGAAAACAACAATCTGGGGAGACCTATTTTAAAAGAAGGGAATACAAAATGTGGTACAGACATATAATAAAATTATTCTTCAGCCTTAAAAAAGGAAATTCTAACATATGCTACAGCATGAATGAATCTTGAGGACGTTAGGCTAAGTGAAATAAGCCAATCACAAAAAGACAAATACTGTGTGATTCCTCTCATGACATACGTATAGCTAGGGGCTGGAGGAAGAAGCATTATTGTTTAACGGTATAGTTTCAGTTTTGCAGGATGAAGAGTTCTGGCAGTAGATGATGGTGATGGCTGCACAATATGAATGTACTTCATATCACTGAATTATATACTTAAAAATGATTAAGATGGCAAATTTTGTCATATGTGTTTTACAATAAAATACATTGGAAAAAAAAAGAAAAGAAAAAAGGAACAGCTTGAGCACTAAGATTCTCGGCTACAATATTAGCATTGTATCATCAGAGCCAAAAGCAGCTCTGTAATAGATGTTGTACATCTTTATGCCAAGCCCTCAATTTTCCTTCTTTCTTCTGCCGAATGAAGCTTCTCCTTGTTCCACCACTGAAAACTAGCATCTTATAAATCACTAGCTCAGAAAATTCCGTGACTTTTGCTATGAGTCCACTAGGGACCATGGCTAGGCAGATGGGTGTGGTGAAGAGAATGCACCCCTCACAGCCAAACAGCTCCCCCTCGTGGCCACAGCATCTCCCCCAGAGGAAAACAGATCCCCCGGGACACAGGAACAGATTTCCAAATTCAAGGCACAACTTTTAGCTGTTATTAGTACCATCAACTGAACATCAGGAAAAATGCCAATTATAGATACTATCATCTTTAATTTCTTCCAAATGAAATCGAGACATATTTCCCTGCATTTCAAAAATAAAGACACCTGTTTATGCAATAAGCAATTCACAGGATGCAAGAGAACTAGTTTCTCATCAATTTTTTCCCAATACAATGCCATTTGTTAGGATTTACAAGAGCACACTCATTAATATATTGCCCTAGAAAATCTTTTTGAAACATACATACTTTCATCATTTAAATTTCACACTTTGCATCTAAAACTACTTTATAGCTAGGATTTTAAAAAACACTTATGAAGCAGTTTAACTCTTCAAAGATTTTTTCAAATTGCCTTATTGTATGATTAAGATTATGTTTTTAAACGAACATACCTCTTCATCATTTTGTGATTCTGCTGGACAACTAAAGCATTTCCAGGGATCACTCTCTCTTCAGAAAGTCTGACTTGGAGTCCTAGGCTCCTGGAGTGTGCTACCTTTGAGCAATCCTTGGTATTCAGGGTCTACCAGAAAATGAATGCTATTCCGAGTATGGCAGCAGAGGAAGTTACATTTAAATTTTATTTTTGGTTGGATTTACATCAACTCAGTGTAGAAATGCTAGTATATCACTCTGATTAGAAAGGTCTTTAAAAAAAAAAAAGAAAGGTCTTTTAATTTTCAAAATAAACACAAAATTTTATTTCCTAAATCCAATTTACCGAATTATTTTAGAATAGATTTAACAATAAGAAATAAGTGGAAATAAGAGATGGAAATCCCTAGTCTACACTCATAAAACTAAACCAGGAAAAAGAAGAAACAGATGTTATCTATAGTTTTAAAGACAGAACAGAACGAGCAGACATTTCATCCAAGATTTCTGGTTTCTGATTTGACTACCCTTGGGTACCAACTGCCTTTGGATACATATCTGCCTGATGGAGTCACAGGCACACTCCTTGATAACCAGAGAACCAAAAAGACAATCACCTGGACAGAAGTACCTAGAAGAAAATAAGCCAAGATCAATTATAGTATCTTGGACTTGAATGACCACATGGTCATAAAAAGAACTGTTAATCCAACAAAGAACATGATCTCCACAAGACATTTTTGCAACATATTTACTTATAAATCTAAAGGCAGAAAGACTAAGGGCCCTAGGGAGTGAGGCATCAGCAACCAGACTCGGTATAAATGAATTAAAAAGTTTATTAGTCATAGAAAAAAACAGATTCCTCAAAATCAATTCTTGTTAAGTTCCCTGTAGAAGAGTAAGCTTACAGAAAATTTATTTCTCATGAACAGAAATTCTCTATACTTTTGGTCCAAGATATGTTGGGTTTTTTCCTTCTTCTTCAGATGACAGATGGATGTAACCAAATCTATGAACGAGTGTACTTGCCCCAAATGTGCAACATAAATACAGAAGCGATGAACAGAAGACTCATAACCAATACTGGAACAGGACCACTAGAAATAAGAAGAGAAAGCATGCTTACTCTTAGTAATAATGTATTATTATACTTGTAATACTAAAGATTGCCTAGGGGAAAAGGGAGGAAGCACGTAAGATTCATCCAAAAACATTATTTACATCATTTAAAAATATTCCCAAAATTATTGCTATGGATATTGTGAGGGTGTGATGATGGCATTGCAGTTGTGTTTAGAAAAGTACCATTTAGTAAATCACACCAAAATGTATACAAACGAAAGTCTGTCTTGGAGACACTGGTCTATGCAGTAAATATTTTCTAAAATAAAAACAAAAACTTATTTCCAACTTTGTAAGTGCAAATGACCAATTACCAAACTATTTTTTCAAATTAATACTTATTTAAGGACAAACTTCCTGAGAAAGGCTTAAAAGAAGTCCCCTGAAGAGCCAGGGGTTTGAATTTTCTCTCTGAAATACTCAGCAAAATTACCTCTAAAAAAGACCAAAAGTTTGGCAGTTAGAATGTTGCCAACTCACAAATCCCCAACCCCAACAACTACTTCCTAAACACATTCTTACTTTATTGTAAGTCTCCAATATAATTAGGAAAAAAAATCAATAAACAAAACCAAGTCTCTCAAGAATTCCAGGGAAGCCTTCATAAACTAAATTTGTGATCCAAAGTCAAGCTGTTTGTCAAATTAACTAAACTAATCCAAACAAATCCCATTTTGTCTCTTTTCTACTAGACAGTATGGAAAAAGCATGGGATTTAACAGTCAGACTATCTGGTTCCATCTCTTGCTGTTTGTCTTCAAGCATGTCACTTTGCCTCTCTGAACCTGAGCTCTTCATCTGCAGAATGGCAATGTCTCTGGGCTAATCAAATTAAAAAATAGACACCAAAAGTTCTCTGCAAAGCATCAAGGGCTGTTATTATTTCAATTCCTCATCCATGGCTTAGGTAGGAAACAGCTGCACACCATGGTGTTTTGGAGCCTACTCTAATCAGAAGCCTGTGGGATTAGATCTGTCACATAGTACCAGAAACCCTGGCAAATGAGGTGAGCAAGGTGTGGGGACAGGGACCATCTGGATGCCCATTTCCCATCAACTAATGAGCACGCCCAGGCCTATGAACTTGGAAAATGGTATGTTCATCCTCCTGGGTCTATTCGCCACCCAAAGGCAAGGAGGCCAAGGAACTTTTGGTACAGCCTAATGGGAAAACCTCCATTAGGCTGTAATAATATCAGCTTATGCCTTCAGGAGAACTTTGAAAAATCACCCAACTCCTATTCAAATGATTACTCTTGTTTCTCCGTGTGGGGCAAGAACACCAAATGAAGAGCAATTTCACCTAATTAAGCAGTTTTCCCTCCAGTTCTCTCTGCTCCCATCATTTATTGTGACATAGCCACATGAAGATCTTCCCTTCCTTTCCCTCACTCCATGAAGAGATGTCATTCCAGGCCCTAAACTGTCTAATTGGTTGATAAATGGAAAGTCCAAACCCAGCCCACCTGACACAAATGAAGCTGCTGGGAATCGTAAATCTCATCAAAGCAAGAGCCACTGGTGGCAGACAGTGCCGCTGCCGCTCTGCTGACATAAACAGAAACATGAGGTCTGTTCCCAAAACTTACACCTTGAGCCCAGGTGAATCTTCCGTGTAGAATCGCCACATCCCCCCTGTGCCTGCTGAGGTCGTGCGGCCTGCACTCCTAGTTCCACAGCTGGCATTTTTTCTGAAAGAAAGAAAAATGTTACTGATGGCCTTTTGGGGAAATCTTTATAATAGCATTATAAAAAATATGTTATAATTACACTGTTAAAGAACCAATTAAAAGAAAAAAACTTTTTGCTAGTACCCACCCACGTCCTGCTTTTACTCCTCTGATCATGATAACCATGAAGAACTAAGAACCTACCAGATGGCAATGCATACAATAACCCTGGAAGGCAATAACTATTTCCATTTTCTTTTCTTTTCTTTTTTTTGAGTTGGAGTCTCACTCTGCCGCCCAGGCTGGAGTGCAGTGGCCGCTCCCGGCCACTGCAGCCTCAACCTGC
Organism: Tarsius wallacei; assembly: GCA_963574415.1. NCBI lineage: Eukaryota > Metazoa > Chordata > Mammalia > Primates > Tarsiidae > Tarsius > Tarsius wallacei. The sequence continues at coordinate 55,521 of CAUYQG010050828.1, read as the reverse complement.
TGGGCTCTGGCGATCCTTCCTCCTCAGTCTTCCAAGTAGCCGGAACTATAGGCGCGCGCTACAACACCCGGCTAGTTTTTTGACTTATTGTAGAGATGAGGTCTCGCCAAGTTGCCCACGTGGGTCTTGAACCCTCGGGCTCAGGCAATCCACTCACCTCGGCCTCCCAAAGTGTGGGATTACAGGCTGAGTCACCGAGCTCAGCCTACTATTTCTATTTTATAAATGAGGAAAATTAGTCTCAGAAAAGGTTAAGCAAACTGCCTAAGACAACACTGCCGGCAGGCGACCAAGCTGGGATGTGGACCTAGTTCTGACCCCAAAGATCATCCACTTGCCCACATCATCCAGCAGCCTCATTTGGTATTTTACTTAGCCTTCACATGTATGTTTGTAAAACCAAATAATAAATCCCTGTGTAAAAATACCCTGAATCCATATAGTCTGATCTTAAAATTACTACTTTAAAAGATATGTTTTAAAAATTACTGTACTTACTGCAAAAGACAAAAAAACACTTCAAGCTTTAATTGTATATCCCAAGATGGAGTATATACATTTTACAAAAAATTACTTTGGAACTTTGATATAGTGACCACAGATCTTACACAGAGGCAGAATGTAAAAAAATGTAGAGAATACCCAACCAGAACTTGTCTCTCACAAGGGGATCAAGACCTTTGAGATACGGACAGCCCTGGCAGGCAAAAGCAGCCTAACAGCACTTACTCCACTGATCAGAAACAGGCCCAGGGAATCCTTTCCTTCCTCTCTGGAAAAAGCCCTCAGTTCCTGGGGAACCCCACCCAGCAACTATTCTCCCATGCAGTACTTCCCCAACCCCAGCTATTCGTCCTGCCCCAGAGCTAGAGTGGCACAACATGGGGGTACGTGGTAAATGGTAAGAAAAGTCAGAAGCAATCTCCTTCAGTTCATTTATCACCAACTCAGAGGTCCTACATGGTGGGAAAAGAGGAAAAGCTGTCTCACTGCTGACCCCACCATTCATCAAATCCCAGTATTCCCATCCTTAAAATTCCATGCCAGTATCTGTAGGCTGCTGATTCTGGGTTTCTGAAAAAGGGAGGGGCACACAGGGAAGAAACAGAAATGAAAACCCTATCCCCAGCATCTCCCCGTTTTCCTCCCAACTTTTATGTCCACCCCACCCAGCCAAGGCCCTCACACCACACTCTGAATGTAAGAAGCAGTCTATAGCTCAGGGAGCTTGTCCTGCTGCATGACAGAGTGGAAGACAGGAGTCCTGATCCAGCTGACTTCCAGCAGAAAGAGCTGTGTTCATACTAGAACTCGGAAAGCAATCAGTGTCAAACAATGCTCTAGGTCTTTTGTACTTGCCTCCTTGTAAGAATTCTATATCAGACACGTTAATGATGGGCTACGTAATAGCCTAGGAACGTGTAACTCCATTGTATAATTGTTTCTATGGGAAAACTGATTGTAAATAGCACACATAATTGTACAGGGAATTATAGAATAATTCATGCGCTCAAAAAAGCTTTCACACACACAGATATACATCACTTAACCTGTGGGGTATATACCTAAATTTTCCTTCTTGTTCATTAAAAAGGAACTTGAGCTAGAAGATAAATCCCATGTGGACATGGTTAGTCATGGGCTGAACCAGGACTAGGACCCGTGCACTTTCTGCTATTCCCACAATCTCCCACCTCCAGTTTCTAACTTCAAAGTTTCCTGGAATTACAAGAGCCCCAGAGGAATCAGGCTGATCTCTTTTAAGATTTCTTATTTCTGCCAGCACATGGGACTTAGCAGGGGGTTTGAAAGCCAGGGTCCCTAGAAATATCAAAATGTACTCAAATTGCTTCCCATTCCCTAGGGGAAGCTAAGTAAAGATGAACAGATCCCATTTTAATCTCTCAAATTTCTATTTGGGGCCTAGTTTACCCTCTCTTTCTGGCCACTCTATAACAGCCTCCCTCTTCCTGTACTGAACACAATGGTTTTCATAACTAACCATTTATGCATTTTGTTCTAACATGATGACCTCTGGCTGTTCCTCAAAGCCAAACTCATTGACCTCACTATCTTTATACGTATTTATTTTACCTAGGAAGCCTATTCCTTCCCAGACCATTGCGTGATTTGCCCCTTATTTCTTTAAAGTCTCTACTCAAATGGCACCTACTCTGAACACCTTATCCAAAACAACTACCTATACTCACCCTATCCCCACCATTCTCTATCTCCCACCCAGCTTTATTTTCTTCATAACCCTTATTGCTGAAATTATATTATTTACTTACTGGCCTCGCTATGGTCTCCCAAACTGGAATAAAAGGTTCTAGAGCACAAACCCTGCCTATCTTGCTCACAGAATTATCTTTGGAGCTGCAACAGCACTTGGCATGTAGCTGACCTTCAATAACTATTAGACAACTATCTTAACATCCCTGGCTATTCCACCATCTTAACATCCCTGTTTTCCATTACTCCTGTTAGAACACTATGTAGCACTCCACAGCTTTTCTGTTTGCAAAGCATTATTGCTTCTTTTCATCCTCATAGCAAGTTCCTTTTTGCATTATATTTAACAGAGTACCTACTCCAACCTCAGCCTGACCTTAAGTCCCATACCATTTCTTCTCCAAGGTACTACTCCTATTACCTCCTTGAGCATGGAAAATGTAAATGTACAGGTTACATAATCCAAGCAGTATTATTAGCCACTAGCTTCTACCGTTTTCTCAAAAATTACAAAGAAACAATACCAATACTTACCACATTACATCCATAAAATAATTCTTAACCACTGCCAACATTCTAGAAGGAAACACTGTCAGTTCTCTCAGTACATAAATTGTGGTCTTTCTAGTTACACTGGCTCCATGATACTGAATCCTAAAAGATGTCATCAACACATCCACAACTTTTTTTTTTTTTTTTTTTTTTGAGTTGGAGTCTCACTCTGGAGTGCAGTGGCATGCTCACGGCCACCGCAGCCTCAACCTGCTGGGCTTAGGCAATCCTTCCACCTCAGTCTTCCAAGTAGCTGGAACTACAGGTGCACGCTACCACGCCCAGCTTATTTTTTGATTTACTGTAGAGACGAGGTCTCACCAAGTTGCCTAGGCTGGTCTTGAACCACCGGGCTCAGGCAATCCTCTCGCCTCAGCCTCCCAAGGTGCTGGGATTACAGATTGAGTCACCATGCCTGGCCCCCACAGCTTTTCTTAAAAACTGCATTTGTCCTCAAATGTTTAAATTTCACTCATGTTATCAGTTATTTCATCCTTATTATTGTCATCTCATTACTATATTTACGTTTGGTAACTATGTGCTCTTTCTTCTTTTCTTTAAAAAATCTCAGCTGGCCAAACATTCCTATCACCGTACTACCAATTCTCATTAACCAGACCCATTCCCCAAGGAATTGTATCCACAGGGCATGTTTTCCATTCCTGCACAAAGAATCTCTGAAATTCAGGGTGGGAATGAGACAGCACACCAAACCCATATAACCTAAACCAAGCTGATATACTTCTCTTGAACATCTCAGTGACAGGGAACTCACAATCACTCAGGACAACCTTACCATTTCTGCTAGTTTTATTAGAATTTCTTCGCACTGAGCTGAAGTGTTTAAGTTCAAACTATCAGTTTTAGATTTACCTATTGTAGCCAACAAGAAAAATCTTCTCTCTCTTCACATCCTTAAGAAGAGTCTCCATTCTTTCAAGGTCTTTTCCTCTCTAGATAACACCCCACCACTTCCTTCAAAAATCCCAAAAGCCGGGTGTCGTGGCTCATGCCTATAAACCCAGCACTTTGAGAGGCCAAGGTTGAGAGGATTGCCTGAGCCCACAGGTTCGTGACCAGGCAACTTGGTGAGACCTCATCTCTACAATAAATTTTTTTTAAAAATTAGCCAGGTGTCATGGCACATGCCTGTACTTCCAGTTACTCAGAAGGCTGAGGTGGAAGGATCACCCGAGCACAGCAGGTCGAGGCTGCAGTGGCCATGAGCATGCTACTGCACTCCAGTCTGGGCAACAGAGTGAGACTCCGACTCAAAAAAAAATAAAGAAAAAAAAAACCCCAAGAAGACAGGGTTGCTTAATTCCCTCATTCAGTCATCATTTATTGTGTCATGCTGGGGATAGAAGTGACTTGGGCAGATTCTCTGTTAAAGTCTAACAAAGGAATAAATATGGAAACATAAATGCTCTCACAGTGATATGCACAAAATTCTATGGAACCCAAAAGGAAAACTAATAGTTACAGCTGCTTGCAGAGTCAGAGAGGCCTCCTGATGAAATAACTCCTGAGTTTGGTCTTAGAAAATAAACAGAAGTTTGCCTTGAGAGGGACAAAATGAGTTTGGAAAACAGCAATAAGTTCACTGCGGCTAGATCACAGGAGAGAGTAAAGGAAGATGTTAGGCTGAAAAGACTGCCAAGACCCTTGGTATCTCCTCCCCTTTAGTAAAGTTCTGCAACAAGAAAGTAACAGAGAAATTAGGCCAGAGAGTAACAGCAGAGTGGAAGACGGATTGGAATGGAAATGGCCTGGAGAGAAGAGCTAGGTAGCAAATGAAGGAAATAGATGAGAAAGCTAAACTGAGGCAGTAGAAATGGAGAAGGAAAGAACTGATAAGAAGGTTTTCATGCTGAATTTAAAGTCTGGCATATGAGTGGACAGGGAGAGACCATATGAGAAAGCCCCAAGAAGACGCTGAAGCTTCTGGCTTTGGCTAAGCGAATGTACAGCAGTTCCATGTGGAAGTAAGAAGATATAACTGTGGGGCAGGAGAGCTGGGGTGAAAGGAGAGACTGAGTTTTGTGTCGGACAAGTTAAGCTAGATTGTGTACGGGGCCTCCAGATGGAATGTGAGCGCAAAACTCAGGACCAGAGACACCCGTTTAACGACATCGGTTTTCTCAAAGGCATCTCTGACCCTATCCCAGCTTATTAATTTTCCTTAAGGAAAAAAAAGAAAGCAACAAGAACATGTCACCTCGCTCCCCAAGGCCTACTCCCACCGCCACGTCACCTGAAGCTCGTTTTGCTGTTATGATTCTCCGTACACTGGGGCCCCCTCCCCAGAACCTGCGAATTCTTGGGCCCCATCTCCGAGTCCGCAACTGACAGGTTGCAGGGATCCTTACCTCTGCCGGACAGTGGATCCTGCCGCCCGGGCGGCCACTGCTTTGCTAGGAGAGCGCCCTGAGGAACCCACGTTAGTGCCACTGGGGGTCGGACCAGGCTGTGGAGAGAGACGACAGACAGACGCTTGAGCGGGGCGGGCCTTCCCCGGACGCCCGGCCTCGGCGGCGGAGACCGGAACCCGCACGGGAGGCTGGCGAAGGCAAGGAAGCCACAGAGGAACGGCATGGCGAAAAGCAAGAGTCGGGGCGCCTGGAAAAGGCAACGATCAAGGAGAGGAGGCCGGGGGTACCATACCATGCTGGAGAGTGGAGGGCGGCAGGGGAGTGAAAGCCGACGGACGGAAAGTTGAGACGCCCCAGAAGGACCGGCTGCTGGAGAGACTGGTTCAGGCCCCGCCCTCAGACCGGCGAGCGGGGTCCTCGCTGACTCCAGGGACGCCTGGGCTGTCTCTTGATATGCCTGTAGGCATTCTGCTTCAGGCGACTTGGTTAGCTGCTGTGTGGAAGTACAGCCCTCCCGTCTCCTTCCATTCTACTGCAACGTCCTTCACAGAACCCAGTCCCTGCCAAAGAGAGGCTATAGCCAGAGTCAGACAAAAAATGTTCTCCGGCAGTAACTAGGCGCCCCAAATTTGCGCTGATGTGGCCTAACTGTCGTAGGCACGGTGGGGCGGGGTCGGCCCGCAGTGGCCAGCCGGGAGCCTGGGGGCGGAGCTTGTGCGGAAGGCCCCCTCCGGGCGTGCGGCACTGGCGCGGTTCCCGGACCATGGCGGAGAAACAGGGCCGGGGCCGGGGTCGGGACTCGGTTCCCAGCCCGTCGGTGCTGTTTCTACACCCGGACCTGGGCGTGGGCGGCGCCGAGCGGCTGGTGCTGGACGCAGCGCTGGCGCTGCAGGCGCGCGGGTGCAGCGTGAAGATCTGGACAGCTCACTATGACCCAGGCCACTGCTTCGCCGAGAGCCTCGAGCTGCCGGTGCGCTGCGCTGGGGACTGGCTGCCGCGAAGCCTGGGCTGGGGGCGCCGCGGCGCCGCTGTCTGCGCCTACGTGCGCATGGTCTTCCTGGCGCTGTATGTGCTGTTCCTCGCCGATGAGGAGTTCGACGTGGTGGTGTGCGACCAGGTGAGGCGCTCGGGGTTGCGGCGCCAGGGCGGACCTCCCTGTGAAGGTCGCGCCCCAGGGTGACCTCTGAGGGAGGACAGACCTCTCCTAGCTGCGATCCGAAAGAGTGGACCTGACCTGGAGAATTCGGAATTGGGAGCGAGCTTGTGGTTCTCCAACTTTAGTGCGGACCCATCAAAGTTGAAGGTTGCAGAGCCCCACGCTCCAGGAAGTTTTCATCCTGGAGCCCGGCGGTGGGGCCCAGAAATCTGCATTTTAACTGGGTGGTTTTCATGCAATTATGCCTTGGGGGTCGCTCTAAGAAACGCTAGCATTCGAAGCTTCTGTCACCTTTGACTTCTGAGTAACTCATGTATTGTCTTCTCTCCGACCCGTTATTTTTGTTGACTTCACTTTCAGGCCACATGTATCCCACTATGCTGGTTGTCTTCACAGGCAGGGCATCCCTCTCCTGAGCAGTGTCATCTGTTAAAAATGCCAAGGTGAATATGTCATGCCCCCTATTGAAACTTTAACATAGTTCCCCATTGGTCTTTGGGGAAAAAGTCCAAATTTTTTACCTTGGTAAATATTGTCCACCTGCATCTGTCCTGAAAAAGTCTAGACTCTTTCTTTCTTACATTTGTCAACCTTAAAAAAGATTATTATAAAAAGTAACATTTACTTGACTAAAAATTCAATAGTGTAAAAGAGTGTCATGTAAAAGTGCCATCACATTCCACTGCCTGAAAATAGCCACTGTTAACAGTTTTAACTGTGTCCTTCCAAAAATTCTGTGGCTACACCAGCATATGTGTGTCTTTTTATAGTTACATCTTCTTTTTTGTACATAACTGAGATTATGACATATATACTTCGGTATCTTGATTTTTCCAGCAAAAATTTCTGCTTGGGATATCCTTATATATCACTATTAGAGAGTCACTTTATTCTTTCTAGTGTACCATGATTTAAGCATTCTTCTTAAAGAACACTAACGTGACCAGTTTTGTATGAGTAGATCAGTGTTGTCATGAACATCCTTGTACTTCTTGTGTACTTCTGCAAGTATGTTCTTTGAGTAAATTCCTGAAGCTGGTCGGTCAAAGAGTTGTGCGTTTTAAATTTTAATAGCTATTGCTAGATTTGCCTACCAAAGACGTTCTGTCACTTTACCACAATGTGTGATAGAGCCTGGTAGTCTATGCTCTTGTCCACATCTGATATTATCAATCATCTTAACCTTTGTCAAACTGATAGGTAGAAATGATATCACACTTGGATCTGTATTTCCTTAATTATGACTCCTGAGTTACTTTTGATCATCCTTGTATGTCTGGAAGCTTTCTTTTTAAGTAATGTGGACATTTACCAAACATCCTGCTTGTGTCTGTCAGTAAACACAAGGCAGCTGGGACAGTAGTGGGTAGAGAAAAAATTCTGGGCTTGGAAATAGGCGACCTGAATTCAAGTTCCATATCTGCTTCTTTAACTAAAATACTTTGAATAAATTGCACATTATCCCTAAAGCTTCTTCACATATTAAGTGAGCAGGTAATTAAGTGACTTGTAAAGATTTCCCAACAAAAGTGTCTATAGAAATGCTAGCATGTAGTTCATGCTCAATTATGACTATGGTTAGTATTTGTTGAGCACATACCACGTGCCAAACTCCAAACGTTTTACATGTATCAATATACTTAATAATCACAAAAACTATATGAGCCTTTTTGAACTATAATTGTCACCATGTTATAGAAGAGGAAACTGAGGCCCAGAGTGGGTAAATTACTGGATCACGGCTACACAGTTAGTAGAGCTGAGATTCAAACCCTGGCAATCTTGACTCCATTGCATGTGCTTTAAAGTACTGTAGTTCATTCATTCAGTTCCTTAGGAGAAGGAAGATCCTAGATGTATACTGCCCCGTATGGTAGCCACTAGCCGTATATGCCTGTTGAGCATGTGAAATTCAACTAGACTGTGCTGAGGTGTGCTGATGTACAAACCTGATTTTAAAGATTTAGTGTGAAAAATTTATAAAGTAGCTGATTAACATTTTGTGGCATTGATTACATTTTGAAATGGTAATGTTTTGGATAGATATATTAAAATTAATTTCACCCTTAAAGACATTTTTAATTTACTAGAGTTTTATTTTCTTTCTGTTGGACAGCACTATTCAAGAGGAAACCACTGGACTTGAAACTTTAAATGTTTAGCACTTATCTAGCAACATCTACTAGTCTTCTATACACCAGGCATTATACTGGGTGAAAGTCTTGGACATCACCCATGAGGAACCCATAGACTAGCAAACGGGGTGGATGTCTCTGCTTTCAGTTAGATTGAGTTGAGTTGTCCAGTCACTTAATCTGCTGTTCATTTTTGCTTTGGCTAGGTGTCTGCCTGTATCCCAGTGTTTAGGCTGGCCAGACGGCCTAAGAAGATCCTGTTTTACTGTCACTTCCCAGATCTGCTCCTCACCAAGAGAGATTCTTTTCTTAAGCGGCTATACAGGGCCCCAATTGACTGGGTAGAGGAATACACCACAGGAATGGCAGACTGCATCTTAGTCAACAGCCAGTTCACAGCTGCTGTTTTTAAGGAAACATTCAAGTCTTTGTCTCATATAGATCCTAATGTCCTCTACCCATCTCTGAATGTCACCAGCTTCGACTCAGCTGTTCCTGAAAATCTTGATGACATAGTCCCCAAGGGGAAAAAATTCCTGTTCCTCTCTATCAACAGATACGAAAGGAAGAAAAATCTGACTTTGGCACTGGAAGCTCTAGTACAACTGCGTGGAAGATTGACATCTCAGGATTGGGAGAGGGTTCATCTGATCATGGCAGGTGGTTATGATGAGAGAGTCCAAGAGAATGTAGAACACTATCAGGAATTGAAGAAAATGGTCCAGCAGTCTGAACTTGGCCAGCATGTGACCTTCTTGAGGTCTTTCTCAGACAAACAAAAAATCTCCCTCCTCCACGGCTGCATGTGTGTGCTTTACACACCGAGCAATGAGCACTTTGGCATTGTCCCTCTGGAGGCCATGTACATGCAGTGTCCAGTCATTGCTGTTAATTCCGGTGGACCTCTGGAGTCCATCGTCCACAGTGTCACAGGGTTTCTGTGTGAACCTGACCCAGTGCACTTCTCAGAAGCAATAGAAAAGTTCATCCATGAACCTTCCTTAAAAGCCACAATGGGCCTGGCTGGAAGAGCCAGGGTGAAGGAGAAGTTTTCCTCTGAAGCATTTACAGAACAGCTCTTTCAGTGTGTCACCAAACTGCTGGTGTAATCACATTCTGTTTAAGATCTTTATGCTACAATTCATTAATGTCATTTTTATGGATTGTAGTCTCAGTTTTGAAACCAAAAAAGAAACTAAAAACTATTGCAGAAGAGATTTTTTTAAAAAATAAACTTCAGTCTTGAATCTGAGCCACCTTCCTATATCCACCACACTTCCCTGTCTGCTTTTTCAGAAAAACAGTATCTTTTATGCTGCAATCATTCTGAGTCTTACCAGTGCTAAGTTATAAATGTACAGTTCCATGTTCAGAATATTTTATTATATTTTCTCTGGATTATTGTTCTTCCTATAAATTTTGAATGATGTTGTACCTTATTTGGTGGTTTAAGTGTATCGTTATCAAAGTTGGTTTATTTGGCTTCATGGCATGAGGACAGGGTACTATAGTTCCAGAAAATCAGTCCACCAAAAGCATTCACGGTCATCTATTAGGAAAATTTTGTTAGTTATACCTTTGCCTAGATCCATAGCAAAAGTGCATTGTATTTTTTTTTTACAAAGATTATTTATTGTATTTTTGCACACCAAGACATGACAATAAAAGATATTGATCATGGAAAGATGCACAAAAAATTTTTTTCAGGTCTTCAGGATCTATTTTGGTATTGTTAGGAGAATATAGATATGACAGCCAAATCTAAAGTCAAAACTAAAGCAAAATGGATATTGAAGTGAATCAGGAATATTGTCACATGTGGTGTGCATCTTGTTTAGAGTGTGTTTCTTAATGTCATCTGGGTCTTCAGTTGTGTTAGTATTTGTATTGTCTTAACTAAGCTCCTACTGAATATAGTACACTAATGGTTTTTATTCTTCAAGACCTGGCTCAAATGCCACTACAGTGAAGCTTTCCTTGACCCTTTGCCTACCTGCCAAATTAGATGCGATCTTCCCCTTCCATATACTTTAGCCCTTCCATGACACTGACCAGATTTATTGTTCACTAGCTGCCTGTTGATCTAAATATAGATTATAAATAAAGTCATTTTCAACATGCCTTTAAAGCTAAATTCATTTTTGCAAAATAGCAAAGATCACTAGCCGAAGCCTCCACGTTAATAAACTCAAAGAGGGCCAGACTCGGTGGTTCAGCCTGTAATCCCAGCACTTTGGGAGGCCAAGGCGGATGGATTGCATGAGCCCACAGGTTCAAGACCAGCCTAGGCAACTTGGCAAGACCTCGTCTCTACAGTAAATCAAAAAATGAGCTGGACGTGATAGTGCGCACCTATAGTTCCGGCTACGATGCTGGGGTGGCCATGAGTGTGCCATTGCACTCCAGCCTGGGTGATAGAGTGAGGCTCCAACTCAAAAAATAAATAAAAAATAAACCCAAAGAGCACATACTCTAGAGCCTAACAACCTATGTGACCCTGGGTAAATTAACCCCTACACTTCAGTTTCTTCACCTGTAAATATCTGTACTATTCTACTTTCTTCATAGGGTGGTTATGACATATTATGATAATATATGTAAAGTACTTAAGACAACTTGGCATGTAATATGTAAAGGTTAGCTATTATTTTGCAATTTAGGGATTTTGAAAATTACTTTAGATGTTCCATGTGGGTTCATGCTACACTACCATATTTGGGAGTTTAGAAGATTAAACTTCATTTTATAATTTACCATGTGCATCTGTATCACAGAAGTTTTTTTAACAAAATGACTATACCAAAAAGTACTATGAAATGAGGGTGTTAAATATATTGAGTCTTGTGGAATGAAAAGTTCTGTTACATTCCATTTTCTTTGGTACTGTGAAAGCTTACTGTACAGTAAAGTGAGTCATCCCCATTTTGTGGCTTGGTGCATATGTTTCTGTGAAGTGCAGCCTTCCCCAAAAGGCCTGGAGCCTGGGATTTAGGACAGATAGACTTGGCCATGCGCTGATCTATAATGTGGTGCTTTGCAGTGCCAAGTTCTAAACATTTGCTTGTTTGACCATTTTTATGAGATCCTTCTAAATGGACTACATGGGTTCATGAGCCTTTCATTCAACTTTTCATTGTCCTAAGTACCAGCAAGTGACAATAAGATTTCACATGTCTGGGAGGGATGCAGAGCTCTGCCTGCCATGGGCTTCCAGCTTCTGAACTTCTGGGTCCTGGACATAGAACAGAGCTTTTCCCATAGGAGATGTCTATAGTCGGGAGTCTCTTGTCACCCAGGCTGGAGTACAGTGGCATGATCATGATGATCACAGTTCATGACAACCTTGACTGCCTGGGCTTGGGCAATCCTTCCACTTCAGCATCCTGAGTAGCTGGGACTACAGGTGCACACCACCACACCTAGCTTATTTTTGTAGACATGAGGTTTCACTATGTTGCCCAGGCTGTAGTTGAGCAGTTTGCTTGTGTCACAAAGCCTTGAGGAATGGGCAGAGTCTCAAGTCCTCTGATTCCAAAGTCCACCCACTTTATACTTCTCAGTCTGCCTTCACTCTAACCAAATCCCTTGTGTGGTGTTTCTTCACTGCAGTTACACTTGTACAGGTCCTTGGGTTCAGAATAGCTTTGCTATTCACTTTCCCTTTTTATCTTCCCAGCAATCATGTGAGGTGGGTATGATCATCCCCCACCTTATACACAAAGAAGCTCAGAGAGGTGAAAGACTTGCCAAGGGGACTCAATTGAAAAGTGAGCCAACATTCAGCTCTTGGATACCTAAGCCATCCCGGGTTCTGCACATAACCAGAATTTCTCACAGTGCTCTCCTTTGATATGCTTAAATACTGCATGTCCTTCATAACACACAGGGGCATACACGATGGGTGAGGGGTATGTCATGTACATAGAAAAGAGATCTCCCTCAGCTAAGGGGGAGCAGAGTTGTAGTTCTTCCCGTTTGACACTGAGCAAATGACTACTGAATCTCTATTTGGATAGCCTTTAGAGCCTGCCAAACTCTTTCCTGGTTGTCTCATTTGCTCTTAACATCATTCATCCAGGTAACTACTGTAGACATTTTTATAAGTAGAAAAGCTACAGCTAGGAAGGAGTAGAGCTATAATTCAAACCCAGATATGTCTGACTTCAGGTTAAGTTTTTTCCGTAGTCCTACAGATGCCTCTCCAGCAAATGCCTCACCTCCTAACCTGCCCAAGATGCAGTTTCACTTTGGTCATATTGTTTACCTCATCTTCTGTAAAGAAAATGAGGGTCTGGGCATGGTGGGTCACACCTGTAATCCCAGCATTTTGGGAGGCCAAGGCGGTGGATCATTTAAGGCCAGGAGTTCAAGACCAGCCTGAGTAACATAGTGAGACCCCATCTTTAACAAAAAGAAAAAATACTTAGCCAGGCATGGTGGTACACCGGTAGTCCCAGCTATTTGGGAGTCTGAGGTGGGAGAATGACTTGAATCCAAGAGTTCGCGGCTGCAGTGAGCTGTACGCCTACCTGGGCAACAGCATGACCCTGTCTCAGAAAAGAAAAAGCCGGCTACCCAAGAGGCTGAGATGAGAGAGAGGATCACTTGAGGCCAGGAGTTCCAGATGTGCCTGGGCAACATAGAGTAAGACCCCATCTCTAAAAAAAAAAAATTAATGGAAAAAAGAGAGACACCTGAGCACTTCACTGCCTCACTCTCTGCTCACCCCATCATGACAATCGGCTCTTCCCTGTCTGTCTCTTCCAGGGTCACTAAATGTCTGGTAAGCTCTTTTCTTTTCATCTCCAACTCCCAGAATCAAAGCCATTCAGAGCTAACGGGGACCCCAAAGGTGATCCAACCTAATTTGCTCTTGCATGGATGGAAAAACAGGCCCAGAAAGAGGAAGGGACCTGCCTGAGGCCACACAAAGGGACAGTCACAGCTCTATTCTACTCCCACTTTTATCAAAAACTTCCTATTTCCTGCCGCTTCCTTTGAATGCCTTACTCCATTGCTAAACTCAACCCTCTCCAGCTCTGTCCCAATAGCCTGAGATGGTGCCACCTTCCAGACACCAGCGCCTTTATGCCTGATAGCTGAAGGGAGGGGAGCTTTCCCAATGGCAGGCCCAGTTTCCAACCTGTCTTTAAGCAGCAACCATTGGGAGTGGGGCAAAGGAAGGATTTTACCTTGCTGACTCCTGAGCCATTGGGGGCTGTGGGAGCCAGCGGCTCTGTCCATGTTAGAAGGGTGAGACTGGGGTTGGGGGGTGTCAGAGTGAGGGTGACCAGGCTAGAAATTTTTTATTTGTCTGCTTATGGTTTCTGATATTTCTTAATTTAGTTGTCTATTTTTGACTGAATTCTATAAGTTAGATTATTTTCCTAAGGAAAAAATTTGGATAATAAAAGAAATTATGAAATAATCCTACTGGTCACTTGTGTTTTTACAATATATTAAACATTTGTGTTTCTAAAATGTGTTTTCTATTTGAGGTACATAGTTAGTTTTTTACAGTAATTCCTTATTATATATTAAGATGTCTCCAACTTTTGCTATTCTAAGCAGCCCAGAGGTAAACTAAACTGACTTTAAATTTTTAAAGCTAACATTTAAAAATTTACAAAGCAAATTTGAAAAGCAAAAATGTAAAAATATGGAAAAAAGATAGACATGTGAAAAGGTTGCAAAACTGCCTAGCACTACACCAAAAATAAGTAATTCTCAAAAAAAAAAAATCACTAACTAGCAATGTTGATTTTCAAATCAGTACACCCCTTGCTTCCTTCTCCCAGCTATATGAGTCTTGCTACTGTGTGATCCTGGATCCTGGCCGCAGTTGATGGGATAGTTCCTGAATGCAATTTTAGTCTTGTTTGCAACTATTTCAAAGGGAAAACCCCATCTGGCACTTGCCTCCTCCACAAAGAAGAACCAAAATAGCAAGTAGATAATCATGCTTAGAACAGGGCATCTAAGAGAACACTGGAATTCAACAGAGAAGTGACAAGAAACAACTGAGGCATGGAAGGAGAGGCAAGCGAGACAGCTGGCTTTGCCAGGACCTATTGGGAGTTTGAAAAGTCTCCCCAGTGTGGCAAAAGGGTAAATGAGTGATCCCAGTGGCCCACATTCCAAACACAGACTCTTGCAACTCTAGCCATGGGAGTGCTCCTCAGTCCTCACAGGCCCTGAGACTAGCATAGGGAGCTGCCTGAGGCCACAAAACAGCATTGCTCTGGGGAGGGAAGTAACACACCTACAGCATGGCATAATATTGAGAACCCAGCCCCCACCAGACTCTATCTTTCCCTGGAGGTCCACTGACATCCCCCACATCCACCCAGAGGGCTGTAGGAGCACGATACTGGTTGGGCCCAGCAGAGCAGCAGGGTCCCCAGCAATCTAGTCTATTCAGTGTACTGTGCATATACACACCCTGAGGACAGGCTACCCTTGCCCATCACTACTGCTGCTGCCGCTGCCCCCGATCACTGCGCCAGGAGCCTGGGGAATCACCCTGCCCTGCCTATCACAGCTAGTGCCTAAAGACAGGCCTGCCAGACCTGGCACCTCACCACCCCATGCCCAAGCATATTGCCTTGGGGCTAGTGTATCACCCTGCCCCATCCACCACTGCTGGCATCTGTGTATTTCTTCCAGGGGCCTGAGGATTGGTCCTCCCAGATTGCCTCTACCACCACAACTGGCACCTCCTCCACATACACCACTTGAGACTGGGGATTAGCCTGTCCAGCCTGTCATAGCCACTGCTAACACCAACATGTAGCACTTCAGAGTCCAATGGTTTTCCCACCACCACTACTACCATTGCCCATGCCACACATGCTATCCAGGGGGCCGAGGACCTGTCCACCCACCCAGCCCACTGCTGCCACTGCCAGCACCTGAGCAAGCCTCCTCAAGGCCCAAGAAGTGGCCTATTTGGACCCACTAACACAAGTGTCCACATACACTGCCCAAGGGCAGGCATACTTGGACTGCCACTGCCAGCACTAGGCACTGGATGACCTTGCATCCCCATCACTGGTAAAAACCATACCACAGCTTCCATTAACAACCGCAGCCCAAGCCACTGAGGAAATCACAGACATGACTGACACTGTTAACAGCCAAATAAATCATATGGCAACTACACTACTGCATGCACCCAGAATCAAAGCTAAAGTACCCTACCCAACCAATACCAGAGATATATTCTTCAAGAAAAAGTCTTATACCAAAACTAATCCAAAAATTTGGAAGAAGTGGCTGTTACACCACAAACACAGATAGCAATCTAAAGATACAAAAAAAAAAAAAAAAGCAAGGAAATATGGTACCAATGAACTTCAATGAAAAAGAAGTTTATGAGCTACTGAAAAAGAACTCAAAAATACTAATCTCAGTGAAATGCAAAAGAACACAAATAAACAATATAATGAAATCAGAAAAATAAGTATATGAATGAGAAACTCACCAGAGAGAGAGATATCACTGGGAAAAAAAAAAAAAAAAAAACAGAAATCCTGGAAATGAATAATTCAATGAATTAACTAAAAAATACATTTGAGTGTTTCAACAATAGATCAAGCAGAAGAAAGAATTCAGAACTTGAAAACAGATCTTTTGAAATAACCCAGTCAGAAGAAAAAAAAGAGAAAGAATTCAAAAGGAATATAAAGAGAGGACTCTAATGTAATCCACAAGTTTAGGGTAGGTTTCCTAGAGAAAGTTATGTTTAAAACTGGGACTTAAATTATTTAGCTTAGCTAGTTCCATAAAGAAAATTGGTAGTGTAAGTGTAAAAAAATAAATAAACAAAGTGTATATGACTTATGGTACATGATAAAGCAGTCAAATAGTCAAATGTTGGGTGTTAAAGAAGGTGAAGAGAAGACCAAAGGTATAAAAAACCTATTTAATGAAATAATAGTTCAAAACTCTCCAAGTCTAGCAAGAGATTTAGACATTCTTAGACATTCTAATACAGAGATCACCAAATAGATACAACCCAAAAAGATCTCCACAGCACATTATAGTCAAGCTACTGAAAGTCAAAAACAAAGACAGAATTCTAAAAACAAAAAAAAATTTACAGCAAGAGAAAAATAATTTCATAGCAAAAGGAAAGCATCTAGTCACATATAAAGAAATCCCCATCAGACTAACAGTGGATTTCTCCACAGAATCTTAATGCCAGGAGACAATTAAATGATATATTTGAAGAGCTGATAGAAAAAAAAAACCTAGCAGCCAAGAACACTATACCCAGCAAAATTACCCTTCATAAATAGACATAAATGAAGGAAAAATAAAGTCCTTCCCAGAGATGCAAAATCTGAAGGACTACATCACCACTGTACTGGACCTACAAGAAATGCTTAATACAGTCCTACATTTGGAAGTGAAAGGATGATATCTACCATCATGAAAATACTCAAAAGTATAAAACTCACTGATACAGCAAACACACAAATGAGGAAGAGAGAGGACTCAAATGTTACCACTACAAAAATCCGTTAGACCACAATTACAAGAGAAAAAGAAAGGAACAGGATATACAGAATTGCCTGAAAACAATAAACAAAAATGGCCTTGCATTACATATCAATAGTAACCATGAATATAAACAGATTAAATTTTCCATTTAAAAGATACAAACTGATTGAATGGATAAAGAAAAACACAACTCAACTATATGCTGCCTAAAAGAAACTCACTCACTATATGTAAATATGCATATAGACTGAAAGTAAAGTGATAGAAAAAGATATTCCATGCAAATGGAAACCAAAAGTGAGCAATAATAGCTATACTTACATCAGATAAAACAGTACAAAAAATAGTGCAAAGATTCAACTATTCAAAAGCTCTAAGAGAGAGATAAATTCAGCAAGAGGATATAACAATTCTAAACATATATGCACCAGATACAAAAAGCAGACACTACTAGATCTAAAGGGAGAGATAGACCTCAATACAATAACAGTACAATAACACTCTACTCTCAGCATTAGACAGATCATCTACATAGAAAGTCAACAAAGAAACAATGGACTTAAACCATATGGTAGACCAAATGAACCTAACACACATTTATAGTACGTTTTATCCAACAGCTGCAGAATATATGTTCTTTTCTTCAGCACATGGAACAGTCTCCAAGTTAGATAATATGTTACGACAAAAAGAAAGTCTCAACAAATTTTTAAAAATCGAAGTCACATTAAGTATCTTCTTAGCTCCCAATGGAATAAAACTAGAAATCAATAATAAGAGGAACTTTGGAAACTGCACAGATACATGGGAAATTAAGCAACTTTCTCCTGAATGAACATTGCATCAATGAAGAAATTAAGAAAGAAAATTTTTAAATTATTGAAACAAATGAAAATGGAAATAAACATATCAAAACCTATGAGATACAGCAAGAGTAATCTAAGAGAGACATTTTGAACAATAAACACCTACACATCAAGAAAGTGGAAGAATTTCATATAAACAATCTAATTATGCAATTCAAAGAACTAGAAAAGTAAGAACAAGCAAAACCTAAATTTATGGAAGTAGAGAAATAATAAAGATCCGTACAGAACTAAACACAATAGAGACTAAAAATACAATACAAAGGACTGATGAGAAGAAAAGTTGAGTTTTTAAAAAAGATAAACAAAATTGATACAATGCTAGCTAGACTAACCAAATAAACAAAATCAGAAACAAACAAAAAAAAAGAAGACATTACAACTGATAACCACAGAAATACAAAAGATCATCAGAGATTGTCATGAATGATTATATGCTAACAAAAAGGAAACCCAAAGGAAATGGATAAAATCCTTGGACACATACAACCTACCAAGATTGAGTCAGAAAGAAATGGAAAACCTGAACAGAACAATAATGAGTAACAAAATTGCATCAAATAAAAAGTTTTCCAACAAAGAAAAAAAAAATCAAGACCAGACGCCCTCACTTCCAAATTCTACCAAACTTATAAAGAAAAACTATCACCAATTATCTTCAAGCTATTCCAAAACACTGAAGAGGAGGGAATTCTCCTTAACTCACTCTATAAGGTCAGCATCATTCGATGCCAAAACCAGACAACAACACAAGAAGAAAAGACTATAAGCCAATGTCTCTTCTGAACTTAGAAGCAGAAACCCTCAACAAAATACTAGCAAACCAAATCCAACACCACATCAAAAAGATAATATACCATGCCACGTGTGGCAGCACACACCTATTGTCTCAGCTACTCAGGATGCTGAGATGGGAAGATCACTTGATCCCAGGAGTTCAATGCTAGCCTGAGCAATATAGCAAGATCTCATCTCTTAAAAAAAAATGTAATGTAAAGTGCTGTCAAACAGCATTGCATGCTACAGAAAAATCTTTTTTAAAGGATGTAGAACTGGCTGCATTGTTCCTTTTTGCAGATGACATGATCTTATATTTAGAATAACCTAAAGACTCCACAAAAAAACTCTTAAATCTGATTTTTAAAAATTCAGTAAAGTTGCAAGATATAAAATTAACACAAAAAATCAGTAGCATTTTTATATACCAATAATGAACTAGCAGAAAAAGAAATCAAGAGGGCAGTTCCATTTACAATAACTACAAAAAAATACCTAGGAATAAATTTTACTAGAAAGGTGAAAGACTTCTACAAGGAAAACTAAAAAACACTGATAAAATCAATTGTAGTTATTCATGAGTAGTAAGAGTTAATATTGTTAGAATGACTATACTACTCAAAGCAATCTACAGATTCCATGCAATCCCTATCAAAATACAAATGACAGTTTTCACAGAAATAGAAAAAACAATTTTAAAATTTGTACGGAACCAAAAAAGAGCCCAAATAGCCAGAGCAAAAAGAACAAAGCTGGAGGCATCACATTACCTGATTTCAAAATATATTATAAAACTGTAGTAACCAAAACAGTGTTAGTATTCATGTAAGAACAGACACACAAGTGGAGCAGAACAGAGAACCCTGAAATAAATCCATGTGTTTATAGCCAACTGGTTTTTTACAAAGGCACCAAGAACATACATTGGGGAAAGGACATCCTCTTCAATAAATGATGCTGTGAAACTGGATATCTATATATAGAAGAATGAAACTAGATCTCTATCTCTCACCATATACAAAATCCACTTAAAATGGATGAAAGACAAATCTAAAACCTGAAAGTATAAAACTACTAGGAAAAAACATGGGAGAAACACTCCAGGACGTTTGTCTGGACAAAGATTTTATGGCTAAGACCTCAAAAGCACAGGCAACAAAACCAAAAATAGACAAGTAGGACTTTATTAAAATAATATTCTTCGGCACAGCAAAGGGAACAATCAACAGAATGAGGACACAACCTGTTGAATGGGAGAACATTCATCCAAAAAGGAACTCAAACAGCTCAACAATAAAAAACAAATAATCCCATTAAAAAGTGGGCAAAGGACATGAGCAGATATTTCTCTAAAGAAGACACACAAATAGCCAACAGGTATACGAAAAATGTTCAATCACTAATCATCAGGCAAATCAAAACCACAATGAGATTTCTTATCCCAGCCAGAATGGCCATTATTAGAAATACAAAAAAATAACAGATGCTGGTAAGGATGTGGAAAAAAGGGAACTTTTATACACCATTGGTAGGAATGCAAACTAGGATAGCCATTACGGAAAACAGTATGGAGGCTTCTCACAAAACTACACATAGAACAACCATACAATCCAGCAATTCCAAAGGAAAGGAAATCTGTATGTCAAGGCATACCTGCACCTCCATGTTTATTGCAGCACTATTCACAACAGCAAAGATATGGAATCAACCTTCATTGCCCATCAATGAATGAAAAGGTAAATAATATGTAATATATATACACAATGGGACACCATTCAGCCATAAAAAAGAATGAAATCCTGTCATTTGCAGCAACATGGATGGAACCGAAGGTCATTATGTTAAGTAAAATAAGCCAGACACAGAAAGACAAATGTTGCATATTCTCACTCATATGTGGGAGCTAAAAAAGTTGATCTCATGGAGATAGAGCAGAATGATGATTACCAGAGGCTGGGAAAAGTGTGAGTGAGGGGGAATAAAGAGAGGTTGATTAATAAGTACAAACACACAGTTAGATAGAAGAAATAAGTTCTGGTGTTCAATAGCAAAGCAGAATGACTATAGTTAACAATGTATTATACATTTCAAAATAGCTAGAAGAAAAGATCTGAAATGTTCTGAACACATAGAAATGATAAATATAATACTTGAGGTAATGGATACCCTGAGTATCCTGACTTGATCACTGCACATTATATGCATGTAACAAAATATCAATATAAACAAATATTGTGTCAATAAAAAATTTTTTAAACGTATACCCAAGGGGTCCTGTCAGACAAGTCATCCCTTCCCACATACGTTTTACTCACATTACTTCCACTTCCATGATAAATCTGACTAATGTATACTTAGGATATACCTTGTACAAGGGACTAAAGATGTTAAAATGAAAATAGCAGTTTAATACTCCTTGACTTAGCTAATTCTGCACTGCTTGATGTTAATATTCCCAGACCTTTCTCTTTGTTGACATTTGAATATTTTGCCCATATTTTAATTATGAATGTTTTTTGGTTTGTCTAATAAACCTTGAATTTAAGAGGGTTTTTCCCTTGTATCAAGTTGCATTGATTTTTAATGTTTTATTAACAACTACCAGGGCTGCTCTTGTTGTACCTATATATAGAGAAAGAGATATCCTTTCTACCTTTTTATTTTTTCCTTAAAAAGGACACATACTTTCCCTTCCCCCTTTCTTCATTCTTTGGCATCCATTGATATATGCCATTATCCCATTATTTCAATATAAATAATTTCTTTCTAATATTTTTATTTCACTTTTGACACTGTATTTGCTGCAAATGTTTAGACTTATTTTAATTCAATCAACCAGTCTCACTGTCCTACCTTAGATTCATTGCTCCTTTCCTATGGAATACAGCTTTGAGTAACATTTTTTTTTCAGAGAGAATACATACATTTGCATAGTTCCCATTGTCTTCATATATAAATAGTTTTTAATTGTATATGAAATCCTTGAGTCACATGTTTTTCTTTCAAAACCTTGTAAATATCGTGTTATCTTCTAGGGTATCTTTTCCTATTGTATGATCCAGGCGAAATAAGCTGTAAAAGATGCTTCGGGAAAAAGGGCTCCATGGTCATATAATTATAGGAAAGATTTCATTGTATTGGAAATGTACCAAAGTAGCATAGTATAGGCCCTGAACCATCCTGCAGTAATAAAGATGGTTTGTCTTTATCTCCAGTGTATCCAAGCTATTTGACTACGGTAATACTGAAAGAAATCAAATGACCAATAATACGGTTGAGTATTTACTGTGTACTAGGCACTGTTCTATAATTTAGTCTATGTATATCAACTGATTTAATCTTCACAACAGCTCTATACAGTTGGTAGAATTTTTCAATCTGTTTTAACAAATGAGGAAATTGAGGCACAAAGAGCTTAAGAAAATAAGCTAGAAAATGCTGGAGCCAAATTCAAACCCAAGCAGTTAATTTCTGTAGCATTATTCACAGCCTAAGGAGCTGGCAAGTAAAGGCAACTTCTGCATCTTTCCTAAGTCTGAAAAACACGACAAAACATCTAATTGCACCAGAAAAGAAAAGGAACTTTCCACCAACCAGAAACATGCCTTGCTACACTGTTACAGAATTTGCAGCTGAATTATGGCAAAGGCACTTTAGGGGGTAATCTGATGATTGTCTGTGCAAGTGCTCAAACTCTGCTGTTGGCCAACATCCAGGACCCATCACTGAATACTCATCACCTCATCAATTCATCCTCCTCAACTGACAGGCAAAACAACATCCAAATATTCATTGCACATCTGTGCTGGGCAGATTATATATTAGCAATTCAAATCTGGCCAGTGTACTGGCCATTCCTGCAAATGCGTCTGTTTGGGTGAGATGCCTTGTTGTCTGGGTTGGATAATAAGGCAACTCGGTCTAATCTTGAAGAACAATCAACCCATCTTGCGAAGGTGACTGGCTGTGTGTGTTCTTGCCCTGGCAGCGTTGGAACAATGGCCCCATAATGCACTTGACTCAGCTGGCAATGAAGTCCCATCCTGATTAGTAGCCGTGGCTGGTGTCAATCACTACGGAATGCACCATTGTCCTCTGGTCTCCAACACAGTTTATTTACGGAAAAACAAAGGCTTTAGGGGGCTATGGCTGCTTCCCAGAGATTGCAAAATAGATTGAGCTGTCAAGCACACAAAGTAGATGAAGATTAATGAGTTGTGCAGATAATAAATATGAAGAGATGACCATGAATATGCTAATGGGCATTATCCATATACACCGTAATTGCTACCAAAATTAAAAGGTGGCATGAAGAAGATGGGTCACAGGGTGACAGGAGATAATCTTGGATACTTGAGACACTCATGCCAGATAAGACTCTCTACAGGTTTCCTTTCCCCATTAAACCATCCCAGATCATCATTGTTCACAAATTATTTGAATAAGCTCCTTTTAAACAGGGATGTAAGGTGCAGAGTGAGGAGGGCAACTGGAAAAGTTACTTTAGGGAAAGGTGTAATTAGAATTTTAAAAAGGTGCTTATCAAGGCAAGAGGTGATCGGCTGTCAGGCTCTCACTTCATCCCAGGGACAGAATTGATGAGGAACATCACTTCAAACTTCAGAACCACCACCCCAGAGCTGCAGAGATTATTGAGAATAGTATTTAGGTCACCTTTCAGGGAGGAGGGTGATTTCCAAAGTGTTCTAATATTCTCATTTAAAAAAAAATAAACATAATAGAAAAAGTTGAAGAACATAATGTTTCAAGGTGAATGAAATCTTGCTACCTTGATAATTTGATTTTGGAAAAGCTACACTCTGTAGAACTGTGGCATAGCTATAGCATGACTGAGTCCCACCCTGCATTGCAGCCAGTCCTCCCATCCTCCATGTGGTAGGATGGTAGTCTCTGTCCCCATTTATCTCCTTTCTTTGTTTCCATCTTCATGTCTGTTGATGGGGTTAAGTTATCATAATAACACACCTAAGTAATGCTATGAAAGGTCATGAATAACAAAAAGAGAAAGGTTTTCTTGTGTCATAGGGTCTCTGTTCTGGACAATCTACTCCCCAGAGGTCTATGAGATGCTATCCCCCGAGAGTGGGAACTCACCTTTGCTTCTGCAGGATAGAGACCAAGCATGTGCTCCTACCCCAGGTGGAGAGCTAGCAGGATGAAACCAGTGTTTCTAGATGGAGGACAAAGAAGTAGAAAGGGAAAGAGAGGTGTAGAAAGGGGAAGAGAAGTCAGGAGAAGAAAGGGGTCCCAGGAGACTAGCTGAGTCTGACTCTTTGTGGACTGAAAATCTGCCTAACAGGGAAAAACAAATGTTGTACAAATGTTTGAAACAACCTTACCAAAATGAGTGAGAGAAAAAGGGGCTAACCTAAGTAATGAGTGATGTCTGAGAACGAAGGGCCACGAAAATGGCACATAAGCACTGTACTTTAGTGACAAAGTTGTTTCCCATGGGGGTATGGGTTAACTGAAGCCCATGTATACTGGAACGGAACAATTAAGTAAATGGTGGCAGATGGTAGAAGCCAGGTTTCTTACTGCAGGAGCGAGAGTTTACAGGTAAGAAAGAGGAGAAGGCTATAATGACAATGTGGTAATGGAGCAGTGTCCAAGACATCAGTATGAACTCATGTTTAACTTAAAATAGATCCAGGGGGTTAAACATTATATTTTTAGATCTGTGTATATGTGCACGTTAGTATACACCTATGTGAGGGGGGAACACCCAAAATTGTGTATTTATTCTTATATGTTTAAGCCTCAGTCACCTTCAAAGTAGTCTCTGTTTGATGCAATACACCTACTGAGATGCTCTTTCTATTGCTCAAAACGGTTTTTGAACTAATCCATTTTGATGCCTTTTAGTACTTCTGCTGGTTTTTGTTTCACCTCTTCCACACTGGCAAAATGTTTTCTTTTGAGGACTTTTTTCATCTAGGGGGAAAAAAAAAGTCAATCAGGGTAAGATCAGTGAGTAGGGAGGGTGGGGCACAGGGGTTATGTTATTTTCGATCAAAAACTACTGAACACTCAGCATGGGTATGGGCAGGTGAGCTTGTAAATCACTTATCATGAAATGAGCTAATACATTGGAAAAAAAATCTCCAAAAAGTATTTACTGAAGTTGAATGCAGCCTCTCACAACACTAGCTGGTACACTGATGTCCACAAATTCCTAGAACACATACCTAGAGGGGGAAGCCTGTACTACAAGGGTCTCACAAGTATACCAAAAGATAATTATATTTTTAGGGAGTCCCCCCTCCTAGTATTTCCTTGCTCTGTGAACTGAGAACACCTAAAATCAATGACACTCCCGTAGCAATGACAACCTACTAGCAACAAACACACTGAGCACCAGGACCTTGGCTTCTAATACCATTCTCCAGTAAAAGGATCCAAAGCTCCTTAGGCTGATGGCTGATTCTAGGATGATGCAGGAAATATACAAGATAAGCCTGGAGTATCTTGTAATGCCAAAAAAACAAGGAAGTGCTTAACACACACACACACACACACACACACACACACACACACACACACACACACTAATGGAGAGTATACCAGTGAGACATAGAAGCAACAAACTAAATAAAGTAGTACTCGAATATAACCCAAGGTATAAAATATCTATGACTTCACTGATAGTAATAAATTATTGAATAAATAAGTGGAAGAGAATTGAATAGACAAAGTTTCCATGTAGACGAATTTCAAATAATTTATGTAAATATCTCACCCTCCAGGAAGTGGAGCGTAATTCCCTACTCTAATTTTGAGCTGTGTATGGTTACTTCCTTCCAAAGAGTACAATATGGAAAAGGGGAGAAAGAATGACTTTACAGAGAAGAAACCTGGCAAACACTACCTCAGCCGGGTAATCGAGGTCAGTATCACAAGCCCCATTGATAGGATGTACCTTGAGGTGATGTGATAGAATATGGTACTTTACCTCTGTGGTCCTCTTTCTCAAAACCTGTAATCCCTATCCAACCATGAGAAAAATATCAGACACATTCCAGTAGAGGGTTGTCCTACAAAATACCCGATCAGTACTCTTTAAAACTGTCAAGATCATCAAAACTAAAGAAAGTCCAAGAATTTGTCACAGCCAAGAAGAACCTAAGGAGACTTGACAAGTGAATGTAGTGGTGTGTACTGGATGGAATCCTGAAACAGGATGAAAACATTGGATAAAATAGTTAAAAACTAAGGAAATCTGCACTGTACTTTAGTGACAAAGTTGTTTCCCATGGGGGTATGGGTTAACTGAAGCCAGTACACATGTGTACTGGAATTGAACAATTAAGTAAATGGTGGCAGATGGTAGAAACCAGGTTTCTTACTGCAGGAGTGAGAGTTTACATACAGGTAAGAAAGAGGAGAAGGCTATAATGACAATGTGGTAATTAAAGCTTGGGCTTTAATTAATAACATGTCAATAATGGCTTAAGAACTGTGACAACTGTAAGAGGTTAATAATAGGAGAAACGATGCGGTGTATATGAGAACTCTTTATATTACTTTGCAATTCTGCCACGTGTCTAAAACTATTCAAAAATAAAAAGTTTATTTAGAAAAACAAGTTTGGGCCGGGCTTGGTGGCTCAGCCTGTAATCCCAGCACTTTGGGAGGCCAAGGTGAGTGGATTGCCTGAGCCCGCGGGTTCGAGACCCGCCTGGGCAACTTGGTGAGACCTCATCTCTACAATAAATCAAAAATTAGCTGGGCGTGGTAGCGTGCACCTGTAGTTCCAGCTACTTGGAAGGCTGAGGCGGAAGGATTGCCGGAGCCCAGCAGGTCGAGGCTGCGGTGGCCGGGAGCGGCCACTGCACTCCTGTCTGGGTGACAGAGTGAGACTCCAACTCAAAAAAAAAAGAAAAAAAAAAAAAGAAAAACAAGTTTGCAGCATTTTTTGTGCTCAGTAGTAAGCTTATAGTAAGACTATTATTTTAAGTAATGGATTGTGCCTGCACACCCTTCTGAGTTGTGCATGTAGCAGCCAGAGTGCTTAGTTTGCAAGCAAAAAACATCTACTCTAATTTACACAGAAAGGAAATTGATTGTAGGACACTGAGCAGCACACAGAGTATATGAAAGAGCCTAAAGCCAACCTTAGAGGTTACACAGCGGGGACCAGGCTTAGGACCTGCCCTGTGGAGGTTCTGCTCTGCTGTCACGGGTCTACACTCCACAATTTGCTTTGCCAGTCCTCTGATGTTCCATTCAGATGCAGCCACCAGATCTGCCACCTCGCAAAACTGTCAGCAGCTGCTGTGGCTGCCAACATCCTTGCCACAATGGCTCCTGCAGGGCCCCTCCTTCTCTGCTTCATTTACTTGTCATTCAAATCAGGGGCAATGAGTCCGATGGGCTGAGCCCAGGCCATGGCTCTGCTTGGTGCAAGGAAGACTGGGACATGAGTGTCTGGCATTCTTGGCTTCTACAGTGGGAGGAGAAACAGTGACTGAGCTGGCGTTTTCTCCAATTTGTGAGAAACTGGTATTTCCTTTCCCTTACAGGCTACAACCACAGGTAAAGCCAAGTGGAGAAATGAGTAAACTTAGCTAGGAAGCCGATGGCAACCACTGGAGAAAATGAAGTAGCTAGGACATGAAGATCTAGATGGCCACCTTCACTCTGCTAAGCCCAACTAAGATGTGACCAAAATATATATATATATTTTTGAGGTGGACTCTCACTCTGTCGCCCAGGCTGGAGTGCAGTGGCACACTCAGTGCCACCCCAGCGTCGACCTGCTGGGCTCCGGTGATGCTTCTACCTCAACCTTGCAAGTAGCCAGAGGTTCAGGCGTGAGCTACCACACCTGGCTAATTTTTTTTTTTTTTTTTTACTAATTGTAGAGACGAGGTCTCCCCAAGTTGCCCGGGCTGGTCTCAAACCTGCGGGCTCAGACCATCCACTCGCCTCGGCCTCCCAAATTGCTGGGATTACAGGCTAAGCCACTGAGCCCGGCCCCAAAATATTTTTTGACCAGGTTTACAGGGGGATTATTCTGGAGATGGCGGTGCTTTCATTGTCTTTAAGCTTATGTCATCATTTCTGTGGAATGTTGTAAAGAGAACCATCCTTCAGAAATCGCCTTCCTTGAGCTGGGTCCACAGCCTGCTCAGGGGTCAGAATTGCTTCCTCCACTGGCTGCTGTGCATGGCAGAAGGTACAAGGGAAGAGGGGCCGAGTTCCAGATTTGAAATTAGACAACTCAGACTTTGAGGCCCTGCTCTGCCATTGTCTAGATGGTGACCGTGAGCAAGGTACATTTCTGGGCCTTCAGCATTCATGCTCTTCATCTGTGTCCCCACAACTGCTCACCTGGAGCACTTGCCACTCTGAACTGGAACCATCTATCAGCATATCTGTGAGACCACTGGGCTGCGCCCTCCTCTCCCATCTCTGGATTCCTGGTGTTTGGCCCAGGGCTGATGCACAATAAGCACCCAGAGATGTTTGAATAGATGTATTCATGAGGATGGTAAGAGAGTTGTGTGCCTTGTAGAATGCCCTCGGTAAATAAGAACTGCTTATTGAAAACTTTTGTGAACTTGAAATCAAAGAAGTGTGGATTCAAATCCTTCTCTGCCACTTATTATTAGCCTGATTCTGGGGACAAGTAATAACTCTTAGTATCAGTTTTTCTTTTGTAAAATTGGGGTCAGAAATGAGGCAGACAGTGCTAAGTGACTGCCCAAAGGAAATTCCCAACTGCCTTTTCCCTTCTTACCACTACAGAGTCTAAAAAAAGCTAAATACTCAATTTTCCAGCCTCTATTGTGGCTTGTAGTGGCCATGTCATTCATTTTATGCCAACAAGTCAAGAGAGAGGAGGTCAAGAAAAGATATTCGTTCCCTAAAGAGAGATAAGCATAAAAAAGGAAAGGCTCTCACAACATAGCCTCTGTCCTGCTTTCTGCCTCTAAATGCAAATGTGGGGCCCAGTAGCCATCTTGTAACCATGAAGAAATAGTTCAAGGATGGCAGAGCAGAGCAGAAGGCTGGAGTTCTTGATGCCACCACTGGGCTGCTGAACAAGACAAGCATCATCCTCCTCCATCCTGTTAAGTGAAGGATGGATGCCTTATGATTCATGCCACTGTTGGTTCAGTTTTTCACTACTTGCAGCCTAAAGCATCATAACCAATAAACTTGCCTCATAGGGTTGTAGTGTGGACTAATTAGAATTTTCCATGTGCTTGGCAAGCAGTGGATACTCAATCAATGGGATTTACTGTTGTTAGTATGAACCATAGCCCCATCCTCAGAGAGGTTCATGTGGTTAAGAGGGCAGAGGGAGGAGGAAGGTGTGAGGGAAGGAAGAGCAGAGAGGAGAGGGAGTCAGAAGGAAGTAGGGGGTTAGGGGACGAAAGTGGGAGATGGGAAAGAGCAGAACGGATTGGGAATGAAGGGTATAGACGGTTTGGGGGGGCACAGTACACCAATAAGAGTATTTGATCTCAAACCAGACAAAGTGGGGACCAAAGGGAGGCCCAAACTTTACCGGTACAATGGCCCTTGTATACCTAATCCTGAATTGTACCTCACACCTTTAAAATAAAAATAAATAAATAAGAGAGAGGGAAGGAGGACCCCAAAAATAACCAAAGCAAAATGGTAGAATAATCATGTTAAAACAAGAACTCAAACAGTCCAAAGTTGACAAACAGGAAATAGAGAATAATAACATTTTTTGTGTACCCCAGGTTCTAGATTGAGAGTTGGACCCAGTATACCCTGCAGAGTTTCTGTGAACATCTAGCAGAATAATACAGGACCCAGTACATGGTAGATACTTAATAAATGTTTGCCAAATCAAATGATATTAGTTCAAAATTGGCAGCTGCAGAAGGGGGTCAAATAACCTGATTTTCTGCACTTCATCCTACCTAAGTGGATATCAGGTGGGTTATGAGATAAGAACCTAGGTTCCTCCTAGGTACAATTAGAAAGGGGAGTTGAAAGGCTCGAACTTTTCTTACAAGACATGGTATTTGATGCCACTTAACAAGAAGGTACAGGACAAGTTCTGCAGAGCCTGGTGACCTTCTTTTAAATCGTTCTCTGCGATGCAGGCAGATGCTATGTATAGTGAACAGAAATGCCATTGGCAACATAGATCAAAGGTCAATTTTACTCCAGGTAATTAAAACAACAACAGTAAAACCAGAGCATATTAAAATAAAACAGCTGTAAAATCCATTTTGGGGACATATGAACATAGACTTGATATTAGATGATATTATATAATTATTATTCATTTTCTTAATAATAATAGTATATGGTAATATAGGAGTATTTTTTTCCCCTTAGATTATCTTACTATACTCAAAATGCCATAACAAAACATTATAGACTGGATGCCTTAAATAATAGAAATTTACTTTGTCATGGTTCTAGGGACTAGAAGTCTGAGGTCAGGCTGCCAGCATAGTTGGGTTCTGGTGAGGGCTCTCTTCCTGGCTTGCAGACAACTGCTTTCTTGCTGTGTCCACATGTGACAGGGAGAGAGCACAAAATTACCTGGTGTCTCTTCTTACAAGGGCACTAATCCCATTATGAGGGCACCACTTTTGTGACCTCATCTAAACTAATTACCTCCCAAATGCCCCATCTCCAGATATCACGTTGGGGATTAGGGCTTCAACATATGAGTTTTGAGGGACACCGTTCAGTCCATAGTAGTGACTTATGATTAAGTATGTAGGATGAAGAGTCGTGACCTCTGGAAATGACTTTCAAATGGCTTTGCAAACAAAATTACAAAAATAAATAGGAAGTCCTAGCCAGAGCAATCAGTCAAGAGAAAGAAATACAGGGTATCCAAACTGGAGAATAAGAAATCAAACTACCTCTGTTTGCCAATGATATGATCTTATACCTAGAAAATTCTAAAGCCTACTCCAAAAGAGTCCTGGAGTTGATAAATGAATTCAGTGATGTCTCAGGTAATAAAATCAACAGAAACAAATCAGTAGCATGGTTATACACCAATAATGCCCAAACTGAGAATCAAATCAAGAACTCAATCCCATTTGCAATAGCTGCCAAAACAAAATAAAACCTAGGAATATATATATATATATATATATATATATATATATATATATACACACATACATATATACATACATATGTATATATGTATATATGTTTTTTTGTTTTTGGGGGGTTTTTTTTGAGTTGGAGTCTCACTCTGTCACCCAGGCTGGAGTGCAGTGGCCACTCCTGGCCACCGCAGCCTCAACCTGCTGGGCTCTGGCGATCCTTCCGCCTCAGCCTTCCAAGTAGCTGGAACTACAGGCGCGCGCTACCACGCCAGGCTAGTTTTTTTGATTTATTGTAGAGATGAGGTCTCGCTTGCCCAGGTGGGTCTCGAATCCACGGGCTCAGGCAATCCACTCACCTCAGCCTCCCAAGGCGCGGGCTTAGGAATATATTTAACCAAACAAATGAAAGATCTCTACAAAGAGAACTACAAGACACTGATGAAATAAATCACAGAGGACACAAATAAATGGAAAAATATCCCATGCTCATGGATTGGAAGAATCAACATCATTAAAATGTCCATACTGCACAAAGTAATTTACAGACTCAATGAAATCCCTATTAAGTGATCAATGTTATTTTTCACAGAATTAGAAAAAACAATCCTAAAATTCATATGGAACCAAAAAAGGAGCTTCAACAGCCAAAGCAATCCTAAGCAAAAAAGGACAAAGCTCGAGGCATCACACTACCTGACTTCAAATTATACTACAAGGCTACAGTAACCAAAACAGCATGGTACTGGTATAAAGGCAGACACATGAACAATGAAACAGGATAGAGAATCCAGAAATAAACTAAAATATCCACAACCAACTGATCTTTGACAAAACAGACAAAAACACACTGAGAAAGGACACCCTATTCAACAAATTGTGCTGGGATAATTGGGTTGCCACAGGCAGAAAAGTGAAACTGATGCCCTATCTCTCCCCATATACAATAATTAACTCAAGATGGACTAAAGACTTAAATATCAGACCTGAAATCATAAAAATCCTAGGAAAAAATCCAGAAAAGAAAAAAACTCTTCTGGACATTCACCTAGGCAAAGAATTCCTGGCTAAGATCCCAAAGGAAAATGCAACAAAAAATAAATAAATAAGTGGGACTTAATTAATCTGAAGAGCTTCTGCATGACAAAAGAAATAATCAACATAGGCAACCTACAGAATGGGAGAAGATATTCACAAACTATACATCTGCCAAAGGACTAATACCCAGAATCTACTAAGAACTCAAACCAACCAACGAGAAAAAGCAAATAATCCCATTAAAAAGTGGGCAGTTAACATTAACAGACATCTCTCAAAATAAGACACACAAATGGTCAACAAACATATGAAAAAACACTCAATATCACTAATCATCAGGAAATGCAAATCAAAAGTACAAAAGGATACCACCTTATGCCAGCAAGAATGGCCATTATTTTAAAAAATCGAAAAATAATAGATGTTGGCACTGATGTGGTGAAAAAGGAACAATTGTACACTGTTGGTGGGAGTGCAGTTTAAAACAACCTCTATGTAAGTCAATATGGAGATTTCTCAAAGAAGTAAAGTAGATCTATCATTCAATGCAGCAATCCCACCACATGAATACCCAAAGGAAAAGTCATTTATACAAAAAAAAAAAAAAAAAACCCAAACAAACCAAAAAAAAACCTGTACTCACATGTTTATAGCAGCACAATTCATAATTGTAAAGACGCGGAATAAATGTAAATGTCCAACTGATCATTGGATAATAAAAATGCGATACATACACATACACACACACACACACACACACACACACACACACACACACACCCCTCCCATAGAATGCTCTTCAGCCATAGAAAATAATGGAGTGATGTCTTTTGCAGCAACTTGGATGGAATTGGAGACCATTATCCTAAGTGAACTAATGCAGGAGCGGAAAACCAAATACCACATGTTCTCACTTGTGAGTTGGAGCTAAGATAAGAGTCTGCAAAAGCATATAGAATGGTATAATGAATACTGGAGACTCAGAATGGGGTGGGGAGGGATGAAAAATCACCTATCAGGTAAAATGTATACTAATTGAGAGTAATGGGGACACTTAAAATCCAGACTTCTTCACCACCATACAAAGCAGTCATATGACCAAAAGCCATTTGTTCCCCTAAAGTTATTGAAATCAACAGCATTAATATAAAAAAAGAAAGAAATAGAGAGGAATATAAAGCAAGTGTGGAAAAATGTGAGAAGATATAAGCTGATTGAAACTGCTCAGATTGATTTATTCATTCTTGTGTTTCTCTTCACCCACTCATCCCTGCCCTCTCAAATCCATTCTCTAGTCTGCCTGGCATATAGTGAATATTCAATATATTTGTTGAGTTAATATTAAAAACAAAATACTCTTTACCTGCTAATATCTTCATAACTATGTAAAGACGCAGTTTTTGGCCATTTGCAAAAAATATCCACAACTAACTACTTTTTAAAGTAAACAATCTGCTTACCATCAGCCAGGTAAAGTGTTTCATACCTGTAATCCCAGTACTTTGGGAGGCCAAGACAGGAGGATTGCTTGAGTCCAAGAGTTTCAGACCAGTCTTGTGTCTACAAAAAATTTAAAAATTAGCTGGGTGTGGTGGCACACACCTGTAGTCCCAGCTACTCAGGAGGCTGAGGTGGAAGGATCGCCTGAACCAGACTGAGGTGAGCCGTTATGGTGCCACTACACTCTAGCCTGGGTGACAGAGTGAGACCCTGATCCAAAAAAAAATCACAATTTAACCTCGCTTTTCTCTCCCAGAGACAAGTATCAAGCAAGAGCCTACTTCTTGTCTGTCCCCAGACGCTCTGGTCTGTCCCTCCATCCCCCAGAAGGCTCAGCCCCCTTTTCCTTTTGCTGTGTCCTTTCTCAGAGAGAGTCCCTACTGAGTCAAGACCTTAGGAACAAATCACCTAAGGACAAAAGCAATTTAATGGAAAACAGCACATTACTTACTAGCAATATAAAACATTTATCTGCCACTAACTTACAAAAATTGAAGTAATGAATACATTACCCAAGAAGTAGAACAATGGACGGATAAGCAGTTCATTGTCTGAGAATGAATTAGACATTTTTAACATCCTAAATATTTTCAGGTTATTTCACTGTTTTCATGCACATCTTATTGCTCTTTTTCTTATCCCGAAGGTACTCACAGTCACTATAGAAAAATCAGAAAATGAAGACATGAAAAATGAAATCATCTTTACCCGGAGATAAATGCCACATTGCTGTGAGTTGTTTCAGCTTCCTTTCCTATGATAATAAAAATGATAATAGGTACTACTGGTTAGTGAGTGCTCACTGTATGACAGGAGCAGTTTAGTTCTCATAAGACTATGGTAGCCATCACCATTTTACAGATGAAGAAATTGAGGCTTAGAGAGGGTAAGTCATTTGCCCATGGTCATACTGCTAGTAAGGGTACAGCCAGAGTCAGACTCTACATCTGTTCACCTCAAAAGTCCAAACTTCACACTATCTTTCATAAGTGTTCTCCTGTACAAAAACAGTACTCTAGTACAGCAATCCCCAACCTTTTGGCATCAGGGACCGGTTCCGTGGAAGACAATTTTTCCACGGTGAGCAGTGGATCATCAGGCATTAGATTCCCATAAGAAGGGCTCAGCCTAGAACCCTCACATGCACAGTTCACAATAGGGCTCGCACTTCTGTGAGAATCTAGTACCCCCGCTGATCTAACAGAAGGCAGTACTCCTCTGGTCACCCACTCACTTCCTGCTGTGCGACCCAATTCCTAACAGGTCACAACCAGGACTGGTCCATGGCCTGGGGGTTAGGGACCCCTGCTCCGGCAGACAACCCCTTATTGTTGGATCATTATGTTGTTTTCAGTTTGTATTTGTTTTTCATTGCTGCTATAACAAATTAGCACAAATGTAGTGGCTTAAAATAACATATATTTATTCTCTTATAATTCTGAAACTCAATGCCCAAAATGAGTCTCATGGTGCTGAAATCAAGTTGTCTTCAGGGCTGATTCCTTCCAGAACCTTCAAGGGAGAATCTGTTCCTTGTCTCTTTCAGTTCCTAAGGGCTGCCTGTATTCCTTGGCTGTGGCTGCCTCTCCACTTCCATTGTCTCCTCTCTCTACTATTCCTGTCTCCCTCTAGTAAAGACTCCTGTAATTATATTGGGCACACCCAGATAATCCAGCATAATCTCCCCATGTCAAGATCCTTAACTTAATTGCAACTTCAACATCTCTGTTATCATGAAAGGTAACATTCATAGATTCTAGGCATGGGGACATGGGCATTTTGGGGGGACCATCATTCAGTTTACCACCTCTTCTCAATGCCATGAAACCAAGAGTCAGCAGCCTGAGAGTCACCAGGTCCTCCAGCCCTCTGTTGACATAATGTTTAAGTAGAACAACTTTGACCCTCAACCCACATATGATGAGAAAGAGAATCTTCCCAACATCACTAAAGACCTTTAGTGGTAAGGAACTTTCATTTTTTTTAGTCACATAAATGTCCAGTTTTATACTTTTCAACTCTAATATCATTCAACAGCAACCCTTTCCCCATAACTCTTCAACCCATGTTGAACACCCAGTTGCTTCAACCTCCAAAGTACCATCAAGGCAAGCAGAGTATATATAGGGGTATCATAGTTCATTCCTGTTGTTATAACAAAATACCTTAGATTAGGTAATTTAAAAACAACAGAAATTTATTGTTCACAATTCTGGAGGTTGGGAAGTCCAAGATCGAGGTGTCAGCAGATTTGGTGTCTGGTGAGGTCTTGTTCCTCATAGATGGCCCCCTCTATGTGCCCTCCCCTGGGGGAAGAGTAGAAGAGGGTAAACTCATTCCTATCAGCCCTTTCATAAGGGCACTAATCCCATCTAGAAGGGTTCTTTCCTCATGACCTAATCACATCCCCAAAGCCCCACCTTTTAATGCCATCATCTTAGGGGCTACATTCCAACATATGAATTTTGAAGGGACACCAACATTCAGGTCATAGCAAGTGGGGTCAACAACTACTCACTACAACTTCGATGTCCTAATAATAATAATAATAATAACTTTATTATCTATAACAAATATCATCTTGTACCTGTGCCTCCACCCTTCCTCTGATGGGGGAGAACCTAGGACAGGGTCACTTAGACTTGTTAATTAAAAATAACTCATAGCTGGGCTCGGTGGCTCAGCCTGTAATCCCACACCTTGGGAGGCTGAGGTGAGGGGACTGCCTGAGCCCGCGGGTTCAAGACCCGCCTGGGCAACTTGGCGAGACCTCATCTCTACAATAAATCAAAAATCAGACAGGTGTGGTAGCGCATGCCTGTAGTTCCAGCTACTTGGAAGGCTAAGGCGGAAGGATCGCCAGAGCCCAGCGGGTCCAGACTGAGGTGACCAGGAACGGCCACTGCACTCCAGTCTGGGCAACAGGGTGAGACTCCAACTAAAAAAAAAAAAAACAAACAAACAAACACAAAAACTCAGAATTAGAATAGTCTAATTTAGACAAGCATCTTTTTAGAATACTCCCCCATTTAGAATAATCTCTTTGGGGTATGTCTTCAGTCAATTGAAAGTTAAAATTCATAGTCATCAAGTTTTCTCCACTCATAGCTTCTCCAGTTTCCACCTCCTCATTTCCAGGGTGTCAGCACAGTGATGAGAAGAGTGATTTTTGGTACTTATGCTCCCTGCTAAGTCCTCACTGGCTTCTACTACTATGTCCTCATCCTGTGAAGTTCTGGGAACCCTGTACTGGGTCTTCTAGAGGAGGGTGGCTGGTCTGGTCTGGGAGTATCAGACGGATAACTAAAGTCCTCCTATAGCCCAAGGTCCCAAGGACCTGTACTTTGTAATGCCCCTGTGCTGTATTTTGATCTAGATAGGTCAAATAGTTCTCTTACAACTTTCTCATCCCCTACCAGGACATGTGGGAATGCTTGGATCTTCATCCAGGACAACTATCTCTGTCCCATCGCCCACTTGTTTTAGAGTAGTGCTGCTTGACCACTTCCATGCCATGTTAGATATCACCCCACATCAAAGGTGGGCTTTTCTGAGAGGCTTGGAGCACCAGCCTTGATATCCTTTAACTCCTCCAATGTAGCTGCTGCTTTCTTCCACATGCACGTCCTCTCCAAGGTTCAGCCCCAAGGTGATGGCATATTGCCCAGCTATGGTGACGTGAATGCCACGTAACAAACCACCTCAACACACAATTGCTTCCAACAAGTATCTTTTTGTTTTGTTTTGTTTTTACTTCCAGGTCTGTGGCTTAGCTGGGGCAGATCTGCTTCAGGCTCCAAGGCAACTGTTGGCTCAAGATTGGGGTTGAGTTCAGATCTGCTGCACGTGAGCTCCCATTCCCCTTAGAACAGCTGCTGCCAGAGACACATTCTTTTCAGGGAAAGTTGAAGAAGCACAAAAGAATGCAGGCAGTACATTGCTTCTTAAGGCCTACCCTCAGCTTCACATCCCACTGGGCTAAACCAGCCACTTAGCCAAATCCAACACCACAGAGTTGAAGAAATATATTCTACTCATTCTGTGTACTACAGGGTCACCAGACACAGGGAAAGAGTGATGTTCAGGGTTTACTAGAAAGTCAGAAAAGGGAGAGACCACCACATCTCAGAAGACTCTGGGAGAGTTTCAAACAGAAGCTGTTTTCAAAGAATTGCAGTTGTTTACCAGACGGCTCAAAGAGGAAGGGCCTCCTGGGTAGAAGCTGCAGGTAATGAAAAAGGACCAAGAAATGAGAGAGTATGTTCTGAGTCTCGAAAACCTGCTGTGATGGGAAAGGTGAAAAAAGAGAGGGCAGAGTCAAATCACAAGAGAGTTCATAAGCCAGGCTAAGAATCTGGAGGGCTGGATTTTGTTCCAGGAGCCATGGGCGGTCTTTGATGGGATCTAGATCGAGAAAGAGGCTTGAGCAGGTTTGGATGAGTAAAAGGTGGGACTAACAGATGGGGAGGCAAACATGGGTCTTCTCACTCCCAAAGCAGTGCTCTTTCCATGACAACCCCCGTTCGCTCCCTGCCATATCCAGTAATCAGCCTCCAAAAGCCAACGCTTCCTCCTCTGACCTTATATTGAGTATCGCCAAGGCTATGACTCAACCACCCTAAACATGGCAGATCTCCTCAAGTATCACTAAGAATTCCTTACTTTAATGGTGAAGGAAGAGGGGCTGGAAGGTCCCTTTCAATGATTCTGGGAAAAGGAACCGCTCTATTTCACATGACCTACTTACAGAACTTGGACGGCTGTAGACCATCAATATAAATTCCTTGTCTCTAGCCTATTTATTTTAGTTGGTGACTAAGAATGTTCAAACAGCATACAAATTTATAGTCAGAAAATATTAGCTTCTAAACACTGCAACCCTGCCCCCAAATCGCTTTTTTAAATTCAGATTGTTTTCCCATTCCATCATTTGCAATCAGAGTTTTCAAGCCAGACAGATTTTTATGTCAGCCCTAGACCTGGGATTTATTTGTATCCATAAACAAAACCCCAATATTAATCGCAAACCATTTCTGATTCTCGGTTAACGCTCTTAAACATCTTGTAACCCCAGGGACTCTTTGCCCTGTCATATGAAGATGATGTTTTAAGATTTGTATTTCCCCAAAGAAGCAAGTAGATCATAAAACCTAATGTATTCCGTGGTTTGGAATGATAATTTCACCAAGAGGTGAGGGAATATTTCACTGTGGATCATTACAACATCCACGTAAGTTGTTAATATACTACTTCCCTTTAAATATTCATCCAGCTTCTGTTTATGGAATGGCCCCTATGTCCCCCAGAAGAGGCTGTGGATGGGAGCTCTGGAAGGAGTAAGTGGGGACAAAGCTGTGGACAGCTCCCTGACTTGTGGGTAGAGGGCAAGAAGCCATCAGAGGCAAAATGGCCAGCCATGGGCAGCATACTGGCAGCCAAGAGGAGAGAGCTTTGGCCAGGAAGATGGGGCAACAGTAAGGTCTGAGGCTGGGACTGTATGTCTCCATAAGGGTGTCTGCCCTGGAGACTTGGAACAGCCATGTGCAGAGCCCAGATGCAGAGAGGTCGGAGAAAGGGCTAGAAAGAAGAGGCACACAGCACGGGGAAGCTACCAGAATGAAGCAGGAGTCCATCCAATGAACATTCCCTGGGTATCTCCTGTGCTTGAATTGTTCCCAGTCTAGCAGAGGCACAGAGACACATGGCAAAGTGTCTTACAAGAAACCAAAGTGTCTTACGAAGGAACCTGGAAGCAAAGGTGAAGGAACCTTGAATTCTGTCCCTTGGTAGTAATCTCAGAAAACTTAGCCAAGTGTACAGGTGACACCATGCTATGGATTAGTGGCAATCTTTGAAGACAGGATTCAAATTCCTGCACCTACCCTTCCTAACTAGATAGCCTGGGCCACTCCAGTGCCCCAATTCTCCCATCTGTAGAATGTGGGTAATAACATGAGATGATTATAAGGGTGAAATGTGGGAGACAGTTATGAGGATGAAATGGAACACTGTGTGCCCAGCGGTTGGCAAAGAGCCTGGTCCCGAGGGAGAGCTCAGTATGTGCTGGCCTTTATTGTTCTAAGGAATGGCAACAGCCTGATGCCAAGCTTTCTCCACAGGCGAAGAGGAGCCCCCAACACCTTTAGGCAAAAGGGTGATGGGATCCAGTCTCATCTTAGAAAGGAGACTTGGGGGCTGAGTTAGTGCTAGTGTCACCAGGAAATAGGGCAGCCCGATGGTGTCCCTATGCAAGTGCAGCAGCCAAGGAAGCCCTATTCGAACCTGGGAAGAACTATACCTGTTTGAAGCCAAGAGGAGGGAGGTGGTAGAAATGGA
The DNA here is from genome assembly GCA_963574415.1 of Tarsius wallacei. Classification (NCBI taxonomy): domain Eukaryota; kingdom Metazoa; phylum Chordata; class Mammalia; order Primates; family Tarsiidae; genus Tarsius; species Tarsius wallacei. The sequence goes on along the minus strand of CAUYQG010050828.1, from coordinate 15,972 downwards.
GATCTGGGGGGATGGGAGAGAGGTGATCACAGGTCCAAGTGAAGGAAGAAGAAGGAGAGAGTGGGGATGAGCTGCAAATACCACAAGTTCACAATGTCACTCTCAAACTAGGTCACTGCTTCTACAACCCTATACTTAACAGTGGAGAAATCATGGGAGAATTGTGTGTATGTGTGTGTGTGTGTGTGTGTGTGTGTGTGTGTGTGTGTAAACTTCTTAGAGAAGAAAGAATATTCTGAATCCTTAATATTTCCTTGCCTTGATTCATTTACTGGAGCTGTAGATTTGAAATGTGGTTTAGTTATCTGTTTGTTCGTCTGTCCATCCATCCATCCATCCATCCATTCACACTGTGTCCACCAGTCCCTGGCCATAGGAAGTACTCAACAGATATTTGTTGGGCAAATGAAGGAATGAGCGAATGACCAAAAAAATCAGAAGAATATGAAATTTAATTTAAAACTCTTTGTGGCAATGCAATATTGCAAAACAGTCTTGTGTTCATTTATTTCAATGGATAACTCAGGGTAGTTTAGAAAATAAACCCCACCACCTTAACTCCTATTTAAATTGAATCATTAGAGCTTATGAGCATGATACCAGCTCACAGCAGTTTACTCCTTACCGAAAGGACCGTATATGGATACAATTCTGTAGGCAATTTCGTACACTCTCAAAATGTGCATGTCTGGTACACACACCTAGTAATTTCACTTTCAGGATTTTAGCCTTTAGTAGGCTCCCACTTGTGTAAACTGACATTTTACAATGGGGTTGTGTTCACAGAGCATTGCTAATAACATTAAACATGAGAAACAAATGTCCAGCCTAGGGGACAGTATAGTCATATGATGGGATACTCTCCAGCTATTTTTAAGTGAAATAAGCTTTAAATATGTTGTTGGGAATGATGCCCAGGATATAATATTAAGTGAGAAAAAAGCACATAAGCTTGAATATGGTTTTATATTCTTATACCACTCCGGTAAGAATTCATAAGAAACTGGTAAGGGGTTGCCTCCAAACTGGGGAAGAGAAGTAGAGAATACAATGAATTTCTGTATTCCCTCTGGTGCCTACTTTGTTTATTTTTAAAACTAACAAAACTTAATTTCAAAAGTCAAATAGTAGAGAAGGGTTTATAATGACAAAGCAAAATTTCTTTTCTCCATCCTTAGTCTCATCCTACTACTTTTACTGACTTTACCTTTTGTTCTCTGGAGGTTATCTCAAATAATATGTTCACTTAGCCATTTCTTGTATCAGCAATTTTCTATATTATCTGTTGATTTTCTGTTCTAACGAGAAGACTTAGCTCACTATAATTCCGACCACTTTTTCTCCCACTTTTAAAAATATACTTACATCACATGTTAGTCAGGATGCAGTAGGTAATGCTGCAGTAACACACAACCCCAAATCTCAATGACTGCTATCAAGAAAGGTTTGAGCCGGGCTCGGTAGCTCAGCCTATAATCCCAGCACTTTGGGAGACCGAGGTGAGTGGATTGCCTGAGCCCGCGGGTTCGAGACCCGCCTGGGCAACTTGGCAAGACCTTGTTTCTACAATAAATCAAAAATTAGCTGGGTGTGGTAGCACACACCTGTAGTTCCAGCTACTTGGAAGGCTGAGGCGGAAGGATCGCCAGAGCCCAGCAGGTCGAGGCTGCGGTGGCCAGGAGCGTGCCACTGTATTCCAGTCTGGGCAACAGAATGAGACTCCAACTCAAAAAAAAAAAAAGAAGAAAGGTTTGCTTCTCACTCATGAGATATGCCTATTGCAGGTCCATGGGGGACAGAGAAAGGCAGGATCAGGGAGAAAAGATTGATACACTGTAATTATCAAAATACCAAGGCTGCCAGAACAGTCACCATCTCATGTAATGCCAACTGCCTTCCAGAAGGAAAAGAGATCACACAGGCTATGAAACACTAGTCCTGGAAGTAATTCACATTATTAAGACACAACTCAATACCAGAACTAATTCCATGACCCCATCCAACCAAGGAGATATCTAGAACAAGAGAAATTCAGAAATATCTTGGCAAACAGCACTAAAGATGAGCACAATTACCTCTGCAATTACCTAGCATGATTTGTTGGCTGCCCTCATTTTGTAAGATGAAATTATTACTATTATTAGCAATTGCCTCTCCTTCCATCTTCCTTCCTGCTTTGGCCCCTGACTTCTTTCAGGTGTACTCCCCACCTCCCTTTTTTTGGTAACACTCCCATACACTTAGTAATGACAGTTAAGTCTCTTATACTCTGGACTTCTGTGACTATATAAATAGCATTTCCTGCAGAGTCACACAGTGTGCTGCAGTTGAGTCTCTTGCTTTGTGCATCTCGTGTTACAGTCTCTGGTATCACTCCTGGGAACCTTCGGATGGATTCTCCTACAGTCCAAGGCTTCCATCTGCTTTATATTTGCACTGGAATTTTAAAAAATCAATGGGAGCATTAGAAGATAAAGGCGAAGAAAAGAAATAAGGACCGCACAAAGTATCCGTGTTCCATGGGCCACAGAGCCACAAGAAGACCATGTGCCCACTCCATCAGCTTAAGACAAGGACATCTGAGTCTGGATGAGGGGCAGCTCCTGCAGGAAATGAAGGTGGAGCCTAGCATACAGGACCAGGAGCCAGCATCAGGAAGGCAGCCAGGTGCCTTCACTGCCAGGCTGTGCTAGCCATCGTCTAATTGATTACATATGCTAGCATTTGTCCTTGAAGCACAGTAAGAAGAAGGGCCATGTGTGCATTCACAGTAATGGTCTCCAACCACTACCCAGTCAAGCTTTTTTTTCGGGGGGAGGGGCACTGTTGAGGTCAAGAACAGACAAAGGGCAACATGTTTTGTTTTAATGGATTCAGAATCAGAAATGTTAGCACCATCACGGGCTCTACGTGTGTTTATTGGGACAGAGATGGAGGGATGCAGTGGCCAGAGCTCACCTAGTCCAACCTGCCCATTCTGCAGGTGAGAAGGTCAAGACCCAAAGAACCGCAGGACCATCTCCAAGTTCCCAGGCATAACGGGCTCCTCTCTCAAACTCTGCATATCTGTGACCTCTCTCTCCCTGCAACACCACCCATGTCAAACAGCTCAGGGGACTCTGGAGCCTGCAACTGGTGAAAGGCAGGGTTGGAAGGAGGAAGATAACCCACCGACATGCCCACTGAACAGACAGCAAAACACCCCTTGGGATCCACAGGGAGCCACTGTCGCATCAGGGTCAGAAGGGTTACCCTATGAACTGTGACCAACCCCCTCCTCTGCCCCACCATCCTCTCGCCCTTAAGTAATCAGACATAGGGATGCTGCTCTGTGCCTCTGATCTGTGTCACCTTCCGTGGCAGGGAGCCAGCCCTATCCTGAGCGCTCTGTCAGCTCCTGATTCTCTAATCCCTCTCCAGACGAGAGGACACTGGCATCAAACACCATTAGGACAAGCAGCAATGACCATCCTTGCACCTAAGGAACCATACCTAAACTAGACTAGCCCCTAGGACCAGAACATCCACCTTAAGGGCTTTCAAAACCTCTGGAGTAGGGAGAATTCCCTTCACCTTTCCTTCACAAAGTCATCTTCCGCAACTTCGAGATTTTCGGCGTTGTCGCTTTGGGAATATCCGATCTGTGGGTGACCACCGCCCTCCTGTGGCCAATGGACAAAGGTGCTTGTAGTCGGAGCTCAGAGAACAAAGGCCGTCAGTTTCCCTCCCCATCTCTCTAGGGTAGGGAGGGGTGGCTGTGTCCATTTTTTAGTCCAGAGGGTCCGGCCTTGGTGGTGGCAGCTCACCTAATGAGATGTACATCGGCTCAGGAAACAGCTGTTGAGTGCCTGACTGAGCGGCTGAGTCTGAAGGAATGAAGTGAAACATTGATTTATGTCAGATGCTTCGGCAGGCATTTGTCTGAGAAATCACCCGCCACCAGTGCTGCTCCCGTGCTTGTGAGGCCATGCGCGAGTGTCTACTCCCTCTCATGGCCCACCCCACCCACCTACACTCCCGCTGTCACTGAAACCCGGCTTCAATGCCCACCTTTCACGCCCCCTTCTCCGGGAAGCCTGGCTTGCTATCTCCAGTTCCTGGGGTAAGATGAACAGCTTGAAGGGGGTCTCGAAGGCCCACCCCTCTGGCACCACCTCTGCCACGTGTCCGAGTGAACCAGGACTGTGGCTGATGCCTGCTCAACCTTTGAATTTCTGCGGGCAGGGACTGTCTTGTGCAGCTCCTGGGATCAGGCCAGGTCCAGCCCTGAGTGAGTGAGTGAGTCTGTTGAATGAGCGAGAGAGAGGTCCTCTGGGGCCTCTGAGGTTGTTTCAGCCCAGCCACTGACTCTCAAAGCCCACACCAAACCCGCCAAGAGAATCAGGCTCCTCTGGAGAAGGTGAGCTTCCTCGGGGCCATGGCTGGAGGTGCTTTGGGCCAAAGAGTGTCCTGGTGGGGTGGGTGAACTGAACTTTTACACCCCCTCACCAAACGCTGGTGTCTTCACTCACTTCTGCAAGGAGTTATCCTGGTGCCTCTATTTTCTCATCTATACAACAGGAGCAAAGAACACTGATTGGCAGAGTTTGGGGACATTAAGGCAGACACTGATAAAAGCCTGCAAGGACCATGCCTTTCTAGTTGTCTCCGAGTCCTGCGTGAGGAGTAGGCGTTTCCCAGCATGCAATCCCTCCAGTCACAGCTGCAACAGCGCAGAAAGATGGTCTGGGCCCGGGCCCTGGATCCAGACTGCCCAAGCTTGAATTCCTGCTCTGGCACTTCCCAGCTGTGGCAACTCATGCATGTTAGCTAGTTTCTCGTTGCTCATCTAGAAGAGGGAGATAATAGCACTCATCCTGCAGAAGGGTTGAGCAGGAAGTGAGTTAACACACTAAAGAGATTGGGACAGTGATTGGATCATAGGAAATGCTCAGAAAAGTAAGCTCTTACACAGGACGGTGTAGAAACTGCTTGTCCTGAGGTTGGCTCAGGCTAGGATAGTGTACCCTCCCTAATTTTAGAGTTGGGGGGGTACAAGTGAGGGTTTGCTATGTAAGTAAGTTGCACGCAGGTAAAGCTTGGGCTTCTAGTGGGCCCTCCCCCCGCCCCCCCGAGAGTGGACCTGGTACCCAGTGTGTTACTACATACCACCTCTCCCTCTGGCCTCCCTTCTTCCTCTAGCAGTGTCCAGCGTCTGCCCGTCCCACCCTTAAGCTTATGTGACCAGTGATCAGGGCCCACTTACAAGGGAGAACATGTGGCATTCAGTTCTTTGTTCCTGTGACAGTTACTTAGTTTGATAGTCTCCAGCTGCATCCACATTGCTGTGAAGACCATGATGTTGTCCTTCTTTGTGGCTGCATAATATCCCATCATGTACATGTACTGCATTTTCTTCATCCAGTCCACTCTTGATGGGCAGCATGGTTGGTTCCATGTTTTTGCTATTGTGAATAGTGCTGCAATAAACATGCATGTGCAGGTGTCTTTTGGCAGAGCGATTTATGTTCCTCTGGTTGTATTCCCAGGAAAGGATTGCTGGATCATATGGAAGCTCAATTTTTAGTTCTTTGAGAAATTGCCACACTGCCTTCCACAACGGTTGAACTAGCTGATGTTCCAACCAACAGTGTAGACGTGTTCTCTTTTCTCTGCAGCCACACCAGCACCTGTTGTTTTTTGACTTCTTAATGATAGCCATCCTTACCGATGTTAGTTGGTATCTCATTGTAGTTTTGATTTGCGTTTCTCTGATGATTAGTGAGGCTGAACATTTTTCACGTGTGTGTTGGCTGCTTGTGTGTCATCTTTTGAGAGGTGTCTGTTCATGTCCTTTGCCCCCTTTTTAATGGGTTTGGTTTTTGTTTTTTTTTTCCTTTCAACTCATTCGAGTGCGATGGTGTTTCTCAAAGATGGGGCCAAGCTGCATTTCACACAAAAGAATCCATCTTTCTGATGCACACGCTTGGTGTAAGTTGTTTCACCCTGAGGCCCACATGCCATCGGTCTAGAAGGAAAACATAGTGTCCTAAAGATGTTTGTTGCTCTAGTGTCTTTTAATTAATTAATTAATGGGTTTTCTTTTTCTACACAGATTTGCACTACACGCGTGGATTTGCGCGTAAGGAAACACTAACCTAAAGCTGAAACGAGCGTGATCTCCAACCCGTGACCACCCCAACTAGAGACTGTGGCAGATATGGGAGCCATATATCTCCTGAGAAACCCAAAGGCCTTCATGCCAAACCAGGCCCATTTAATATTTTCATTAATGGCTTGAAGGATAAAATCGTGATCCCACTAATCAGATTTCTGGATGATACGGAGCTGGAAGGGATCCTAGCTACTGGAGAGGACAAGATTAAAATGCAATTCAAGCTTGACAAATTGCAGAGACGGACCTAAATCAATAGAGGGAGAAGCAATAAAGACAGATGCAAGCCGCTTTGAACAGAGCTGAGAAAATTATCCAGGTACCAAATGGCAATGAGAGAAATGCGTTTGGAGGGACCAGGAGGAGGTACCTGGATGGAAATTGATCCAGTCGTGGCATTTGTAAAGTGGAGGTTCAGCTCTGCCACTCAGTGGATCTCAAACTTCAATAAGCATAAGAATAGCCCCGAGAGCTTAGAGAAATGCCAATTTCCAGGTCGCAGGCCTGCAATTATGATTTGGTGAATCTGGAAGGGGGCTAAGAAGTTTCTGAAGGAAGTGACCCATGGGCAGGGCTTTGAGAAAGCTAGCAGCCAAGGACCACACCTTTATCTCCCAGATGTTTATTCTGCAAAACACCTAGCCCATTCTTTATCTCCCAAATGTTTATTCTACGAAACCCCTAGGCATTCTCTGTAATAAGTGAGTTCCATGATTAAATAAGCTTAGGACTGTTCCCTTTGGGGAAGAAAAAAGAAAAACCACAAGGCAGGTAAGTATAATGACTAATGACTCCAAAATTTTCTGCAGTAATAATAAACTGCATAACTTGGTTTAATCCAATGTTTCCCAAACTGGTGGATCAGGGACACATCTTTTCATGTAACACCCAGCACCACCCTTCAGAAAATTCCTATTCAAGCCCCTCTCCCATCAAATCCTCCAGGATATCTTAGTCTCAGTCCCCTTCAGGGCTCTGTGCTGAAACCTACCCAGGGGGTGGGAAATTGACAGCACTGAAGATGCTGCCCTGATCCCTCAACCAGCCTGGTCTGAACTTTCCTCTTGCATTTACAAGACAGGAAAGCAAATTAAGTGTAGCTTGAGTCTTGGGCTTCTCTTGCCTGTTACTAGTGCCCCATGTACCCAGACCGGGGAGGGGACAGGGAGTGCTTTTCCTTCTTTGTTCGTTGTCTTCCTTGAGCTTGTGTCCAAAACCGCCAGCTGCCTCCTTGCTGTCTGTTCTCTCCCTTCCCTTGGTAACAGAATCCCCATGTTGCTGAATGTGGCCTCAGGCCCCTCCGCAAAACCACATTTTGTGGCCTCCTTAGCAGATAGAAGTGGCCAGTCAGTTGTCTGCAGAAGTCCGTGGAAGAATTTGGGGGGAATTACTTCAGAGAGAGCTGACACCTTTGGGAGGCACCCTTCTTGTTCTTCCTCAATTTCTTCTCCTTTCTCCAGCCTGGAACATGGAGAGGGTAGGCTTGCTGAGAGTCATCCTTGGCCATGAGGTGACCCTGCAGATGGAAGCCACTCACTGAGAAGGGCAAAGCGGAAAGAAGGAGCCCAAGACATTGATGGTGCCGTGAAGCCACCAGAGCAAACCTGCATGGCCTAAGAGGAAAAATGCACCCCTGTCTTCCTTAAGCCATGAATCGGGGGGTCGCTATTGCTAGCAGTTGGATGCAATTTTGAGCTCACACAGAGCAAAGCCCACAAATCTTTGTCATTTTTCACAAATCTCAGCCCCTCTGGGCTACCATTCTGACCAGGTCCCTCGATGTTCTTGCTGTCTCTCGTAAGAGTGTGTGTGTGTGTGTGTGTGTGTGTGCATGTATGCGTGTGCATGTGTGCACCCATGTGTGTGTGAGTATGCATGTGTACTTTCTTGCCCCATCTTCGGCAGGAGGCAGGTGGGCTACTCAGGCTAGCACAGCTCCCCTGCCACCATGCCTGTGCATGTTGGCAGCCTCGCTCTTGTCTCCTTTATTAACTACACAAAAGAATTAACTTAAAATGACACTTTTGAGAACCTTGTGTCCCTCTAGAATGAATCCCTTTTAGAGCCTCTGTCCTTTATTTCTGAATGGTCTGTAGTCTACATTCAACATAGGATTCTTGTCTGAAATCCGTGAGTGACTCTTGAGAGAGGACAGTTTGAAGGGAAGTACTGTCTCAAGATTTCCCTTCATGTCACCCATGAGATGTGCTGAAAAGGGAAGAAAAACCATGCAAGCACAACAAAAAACAAAATATGAGCATAATGGCGGGTCAGAAGGATACACGCGATCCCCTCCAGTGAGAGGTCAGGGGGCAGAAGGGCCCCCTGCTGACGCTGTCCTCCCTGCCCCTTGGCTGCCTGCCTCACAGTGCAGGAGGCCTCACCTCTGTCTGAGGTTCCCTCCCCACCCCAACCCCAGCCTGGAGCAGGCTCACATTTTGCCATTTGAAGACGCGCTGGAGGTTCCTTCTGCTTCTGATTCTGGTGGCCTCAAAAATAGCACAAGCCAGGCCCAGAGGCTCAAGCCTATAATCCCAGCACTTTGGGAGGCCGAGGTGAGGGGATTGCCTGAGCCCACAGATTCGAGAACAGCCTGGGCGGCTTGGTGAGACCTCATCTCTACAATAAAAATTAAAAAATTAGCCGGGTATGGTAGCACGTGCCTGTCATTCCGGCTACTTGGAAGGCTGAGGTGGAAGGATCGTCTGAGCCCATTAGGTCGACACTGGGGTGGCCGTGAGTGTGCTGCCGCACCCTAGCCTGGACGACAGAGTAAGACCCCAACTTAAAAAAATAAAATAAAAAAGCACAAGATCTCTAGGCTTTCTTCCTCTGCTTCTACTGGGAAGTCCACTTGCAAGATACTTTTTCTCCAAGTACAGACCTACTGAGGCTGCTTGTATTTTCTAAGAGATTCAAATGAGGCACTTCCCTGGAAGGTGGAGCTGGGACTCACCGAATACCTGTCACTTGTTTCTGTATATACCCACCAGCCATTTGTCTTCAGATCAGGGAGGAGAAATTGGCCAAATCATAGCAAACTAAGAGAAACTTAGTGGCAATTCTCATTTCTCACAAATTCCTACACTGGGCCTAGACATAGCTCTTTGCTCAAGGATGAGCTAAACAAAACAAACCCACAAAATGTCAATAAGAGGCCTTATTAAAAAAAAAAAAAAAGATTGTGTTACAGAGAGATTAGGAAGCAGGGAGTGAGATCCAAAGGAAACCCTGTCCCCAAAACACAATCACTTCATGAAACAGGAGCGTGCCACTCTGTCACACACTGCCACTGCACTCCAGCCTGAGTGACAGAGTGAGACTCCAACTCAAAAATAAATAAATAAAAATAAAAAAGATGAACGCAACAACAAGATGGCTGTCAATAACAGATATTCAACCTATAAATAAAAGGTGTCACAGATGAAAAAAAACAGAACACATTTGGGAGGGAGACAGTGGGGCTGAGCTCAGAGCACAAGCCTGGAGCCAAGGCCTTCTCTGCCATTCGCGGTCTGGGTGGCTTGGACAAGCCAATGTCCCTTCTTCCAGACCTCAGTTTTCTCCTCCATGAAATGGGAGAGTGTCTGTACTACTTTAGGTTTCCCCAAAAACAAACCCTGAGGCAAGGAGTTGGGTGCAGAGAATTAATGTGGAAGGTAGTTTCAGGCAACAAAGCAAGGAAGTGAGGAAAACGGGATCAAGAATTGGTCTCCAAAAGCCATGAAGACAGCTGTGGGCTCCAGCCCCCCGGGGGCCCCCTGAAAAACTGTGAAACAGTCTCAGAATCCTCCCACGGGGACACAGGGCAGCTGGGGCATTCACCCACGAACTCCCATCCCTTATTGCTGATGGTCTCCCCATTCCTACCCCATCATTCCAGCCAAGAAACAGCAATGCAGACGCTTAAAGTGGGAAGCCACCTACATGCCACGAACTGCCTGTTGCAGCTCCAGGAGAACCCCGGGCCAGAGGATAAGCCAGAGGACAGCGACAGTGTCTGCTGTCAGCCCGTGTGTCCACCACTCTGATCTAAATGAGAGGGATTCAGATGGGAAAACTTGCTGTGCCTGAGTGCAGGGGACTCTGGGTGGATGCTGGACAGGGGAGCAGAAAGACAAACACAGTTGTCTATTTGCTGTCTGTGTGCCAGATTGGTTGTGTGTTTCTGGAGGGGAAGGACCATGTCTGAGTTCTTGCCACAGCCCTGGAGTCCTGTGCAGAGCCTGGCCCATGTTAGATGCTCAGTCGCTGTCACTTCCAGCTGTCCAGGGAGCAGAGCTCAGACCTGTGACACCGATTTCAGCTCAACATGGGACAGAACTTTCTAAGGGGAGGGAGGGTGAAGGGTAGGATGGGCATCTCAGAGTACTGGTGCCCTTTCCCCAAACTAGGCTCGTCAGCATCTCAGCCTCCTCTGGTCTGACTCCCATTCCATGCTTGAATTCCCTCTTCTATCTCCTGTGTATAAATTTCTAGTGACATGATGCTCACCACCTTCCAAAGCAGCATCTTCTGCCTTAGTGTTATGAGAAATACTTTGTTTCAGTGGCCTGAGTCCAAGTTCAAGACCTCGCTCTGTATGTTGTTAAACCACCCTCGACCTCAGTTTCTTTACCTGAAAAATGGACATGATTCTATCCACCTCACAGCAGCACTGAGCATTAAATTTGGTAAAGAATCTTGCCTAGTACTCACCGCATGCATCTATCGGGGAAACCCAAAAGAAACCCAAATTATCTTTTGGAGGACGGACCACTCGTAATATACTTGAAATGTGTTCCTCTGTATCAAACGGTCCAGAAAAGTTTTTATCTGGAAGTTTTGAGAAGTTTGCATCACAATTTGCAGAAGAAACATCCCGAGTTTTGGTAGACAGATGACTTGTTCTTCAACCATGACAATGCACCTGCTCACATCACACTGAGTGTTCAGCAGTTTTTGACCAAAAAAACGGCATGATGCCTCTACCCTGCAACTCCCCTACCTGATCTCGCCCCGAGCGGTTTTTCTTTTTTTTTTTGTTTCTCTGGATGAAAAAGTCCTCAAAAGAAAACGTTTTGCTGAGGTGGAAAAGGTGAAACAAAAAACAGCAGAGACCGGGCACGGTGGCTGAAGCCTGTAATACCAGCACTTTAGGAAGCCAAGGCGAGAATTGCCTGAGCCTGCGCGTGGTGTCAAGACCAGCCTGGGCAACATGATGAGACCTCATCTCTACAATAAATTTTTTTTTTAATTAGCTCGATGTAGTAGCATGTGCCTGTAGTTGCGGCTACTTGGAAGGCTGAGGTGGAAGGAATGCTGGAGCCCAGCAGGTTGACGCTGGGGTGGCGGTGAGCGTGCCACTGCACTCCAGGCTGGGTAAGAGAGTGAGACTCCCCCCTCCCCCCAAAAAACAGCAGAAGCACTAAAAGGCTCAAAATGAACAAGTTTAAAAACTGATTTGAGCAATGGAGAGTCTTGATAGGTGTATTGCATCAAATGGAGAGTACTTTAAAGATGACCAAAGTTTAAACATATAAGAATAAATATGCAATGTTTTATTATAAATACATTCCGTTTGGGGGGGTCTCCCTTATATCTAGTCAAACACATTAGAAGAAAATATATTTCAGATGTCTTTTTATCAAACAATACACGTTATCTTCCCCCACCCACCCCATCCATTTCCCTTTTTGCGTTGGCTTCTGGGAGGCTTTTGGCTCACTTTATCGAAGTTGGAATAGTCACCTTATCCTTGGCTTCTGGTGTAAATGTTTCTCCTCTCGCCCAGCTTCACCTCCTTCCTCTATTTGGTTTCTAATTTCTGTGAAGTTTTCTTATCTTCTTTTAGGTGTTTAAGTAAACAGAATATCCACATACTTTGCAGAAGTATTTATGGTCACATCTAGCTGCCTATAAGCTTAATCTGGCCAGCCAAAATGTTTTGTTTGGCTCACAGCATGACTAATAAAAATATGAGCCAACACTTTAAAACAGATTTTTTTTAAACTAGATTTCTGACATTTCTTGAAGAACTAGAAGACGTGGCAATAGTGAACCACAATGTTGACAACCATTGGCTGAACTAAGTGGCAGCTGTCCCTTGAGGGGTGGGGGTGTGTGGGCTCTTCACGTCACCGCAGTTCTCACTACTCCCAATTGTCTCTCTGGCTCAACCCACCCACCCGCCTCACTAACTCAGCCTGGCTGGCCTCTGTACGTTTTCTCACTGTGACCCCTGGTTTACATAACACAAACCTATAGAAAGCATCTATTTTCTCCCAATAATGCAGGGCCACACATCATGTATTCCACAGCCCCCGGCTTCTGTTGACTGAATGAATGAGTGCTCAATAAATACTGAGCAAACCAAATGTTTATAAACATATACAAACTGCATTGCTCCCATAGGAAAGAAGTTTGAGTTTAAGATGAACCTCATAGGGTCCCCCTCAGGGATAAGTCAAACTTTTACTCCCTAATACTCAACATAAAACTATCTCACTTTTTTCTGAATAGCTCCCAGGTGATATCTCCCCCTTGAGAATAAAACTGCTCCCTCGAGCACCAGAGGTGGACACCTCTAACGTGTCATGCCAGCTTTTCAATGTACTCACTGGGTTGCCTATCAGATGCCCTGGGTACCCTCTTCCTCATCCTGTGGCTGAATCAACCAGTCAGGGCTCCATCCTGCAATTGACTGGATGGCTCAGGGAACAAACCCTCAAATCTGATTACAGGAAAATTCATTACTTTAAGTCCTCCCTCCGGGTTCCCAGCTCATAAAAGAAAGCTCCAGAGGCCGCAGCTGAGGGGAAGAGGGGCTCCTATATGCTGCACGTCTACAGATTGCCAATAATTAACCTGAACTAATTATCGTCAGGCCCCAGGTCAGTCTTCCCAGATCAAGGCTCCCTCGTGACAACCGAGTTTTCAGAGCCAGAACCCTTCACACAGACACAAAAGGAACATTCAGCAGATTTTAATATAAAGAGCATGACTCAAACAGGATCCTCGGCAAGGCAGAAACCCAGCCGGTGGGGGCTCACCAGGGGGCCACAGTTCAGGGCCTCCGCGAGGCACCTGTGTGAGGACTCTGTCCCTTGCCCTGCTCACGACGCTCTTAGGACTTTGAAACAAATAGGATCACAGATCTCAGCACATAAACACAGGCAGCAGGTTAGAAACGCTATGCACATTTTATTCTATGCATTAAAAGCCAACATGAAAAAATAAGACAAAAAAATGAATACTCCAAAGAGAAAAATAATAAATGGTAAGGAAGGCTAATGCACCACACGAACAGCCAATATACAGGTATACAAAAAATTTTTTTCCTTATTTAATCTCACTCTAGTCATTAAAAAAAAATCAGTGAGGGAAAGTTTTGTTTTCTGAGACTGATAAAATATTTTGGGGTGGGGTTTTTTGGTGGTAATACTCATATCCATAAGGGTAGTGAAACTAGGCGCTATTAGACACTGCTGTTAATGTATAACGTGATAAATCGGTGCAATTTTTAGAAGGTAATCTGGCAATAGATAACAAAAAGACTTAAAACATGCATACTCTTTAACCTTTTACCTTAAGAGCTTTATTCTGAGGTCAGTGGCTCTCAAGCAGGGGCGATGTTGCCACTCCGGGGACATGGCAATCTGGAAATATTGTCACCATGCCGGGGGGGGGTACTACTAGCATGTAGTGGGTAGAGGCCAGGGATGCTGCTAAAATTGCTGCAATGCACAGAACAACCCCTCAGGAATTGCTGGCCCCAAATCATGGTGTCATTATTGCAAATCCCTCAGGGAAAATCTCAGGTAACTACACAGGGATATATATCCAAGGATAATAAGTGCAGCACTGTTTAAAAAGTTAAAAATTGGCCTAGCATGGTGGCTCAAGCCTGTAATCCCAGCACTTTGGGAGGCTGAGGAGAGAGAATTGCCTGAGTCCAGGGGTTTGAGACCAGCCAGGGCAACTTGGTAAGACCTCATTTCTACAATAAATCAAGAGATTAGCCAGGCATGGTGGCATGTGCCTGTAGTTCCAGCTCCTTGGAAGGCTGAGGTAGAAGGATCACCTGAGCCCAGCAGGTCGAGGCTGTGGTGGCCATGAGCATGCCAATGCACTCCAACCTAGGCGACAGAGTGAGACTCCGACTCAAAAAATAATGATAATAATAATAATAAAGTTAAAAATTAGGTCGCAGTGGCTTATGCCTATAATCCCAGTATTGTGGGATGCCAAGGTGGGAAGGTCGCTTGAGTCCAGGAATTCCAGACAGACCTAGGCCACACAGCAAGACCTCGTCTCTACAAAACATAAATAAAAGTAGCCGGGTGTTGTGGCACGCGCTTGCAGTCCCAGCTACTCAGGAGGCTGAAGTGGGAGGGTCACCTGAGCCCAGAAGGTTGAGGCTGTGGTGAGCCATGATCATGCCACTGCACTCTAGCCTGAGCGACAGAGTGAGACCCCAAGTTAAAAACAGAAATAAATAAAAAGTTAAAAATTAGAAACAGTGTTCATCAACAGGGGACTAATTAAAGAAATCATATGCTACGCATACAGTAGAATACTACAGAGCCATTAAAAATTAAATAAATTTGTGTATATTGACATGGAAATCTAGTCATCACACAGCACTAAGTGAGAAAAATTGGTTTCACAATCATATACCTAGTTCGATAAGCATTGTGTGTTTGTGTGTGTATGTATATATACATTTAAAATCTGAGTACTTTTAACTACCATAAGGGAACAGTAGTTATCTCTAAATGGAAACATAATGGGTCATTTTAACTTTTTATTCTAGCTTCTCAGTGTCTTCTACTTTTCTTCTGTTAGCATGGCTGATGAAGACCTTTGAATGCAGTAGTTGAGTGCAAGGACATTCAAATCAGACACCAAGAGTCCTGGCTGGGTCCCTGCCCAGCACAAGGAAAAGCTGAGCATCTGGTAAGAGTGGGCTGCATCCCTGCCAAGCAGCAATCTGCTAGGGCTGACCTCATCCCTGGAAATCATACAGAGGCAGCCCAAACTCCAGAACCCAAAAGGTAAAGGGCTTTTTGTAAAAGGGCTGCCCAAAGCAGTGGAAATAAGACAGGAAATTAGACAGGTTGGGGACAGGGGGAGACACAGGAAGAAGTGGGCAGGCCACCACCCTGCGGAGAGCCAGCAAATGGAATTCTCAAAAATGAAGGGAACCAGATGTGCAAAGCAAAACGCTTGTTCAGAGCAGTGGTTCCCAGTGGCGGTGTAGGCTAGCATAAGGAAATTTTCTGGACCCAGTTTGCTTCTAAGAGCAGAGGAGGATGGACGGAGTAAGTGAGAGCTCACCCAAACTCCGCTGTATTTTCAGGAAGCAGTTTGGGAAAGCCAAGTAGAAGAGCGAATTTGCACAGCAAAACCAAACACCATTCCCCCACAAAAACCAGAAACAAAACCAGCTTTTTATCTCCCCTGGCTTGGGAGAAAGAAAGGCTAAACAAACTCATGTACAACACCTTGCATCACTTAAAAACCACCACAACAAACCATTGTGTTGGGGATATAGTGGTGAAGCAACCTTGGCAGAATTCACCATCTGGCCAGCGGAGCCAGACGTTAATCAGATAATTCCCCAAACTGCAACTGTAGTGTGGTGGGTGAGAGCTTGGAGTGAGATAAACCCAGGCTCTAACCCCCACTCCTCTCCTTAACCCCTCAGAGACTCTTGGCTCACCTGCAAAATGAGGACAACACAGCAGCACTTACCTCATAGGGTTGCTGTGGGGTTGACACAAGATCATGCGTGGAAGACACTTATCACAATGTCCAGCACAGAGTAGATACTCAAT